>JADLZL010002036.1:0-171598 GCA_015844335.1 Chrysopogon serrulatus
CACCACATAATCTAGAATGTTCCGTCGGGTGAATCCCCGATAAACCACGATCACTCCGGGGATCGATACTTACGAGAGATATCACAAGTATTACAACAGTTTTCATATACAAATACCAGAGTAGCGAAAGACTTACAATAACTTAATTTACAAACCTTTTTACAAAACTTATACAAACCCAGTGTTATCATTACAAACCAGCGGAAGTATCATTATATAACTTTATTACAGATCACACAACCAAAGTGCCCCGCCTGAGAGGACACTCAATTCACTCTTCATCGGTCACTTCTTCGATAACCGTCATGCAACAAGGGCCGTAGCACTCTTGCCCATGCGGTTTCACCCTGCAAAGGGGTTGAACAAACCACGAGTACAAAAGTACTACGCAAGACTTACCCGACAAAAAAAAATTAGGGAGGAGACTCGGGGAATTTGGCTAATAGGAATCAAGGTGAGGCTTTAGCAAGATCAAATGACACCCTTTTGCGAAAAGAGACTAAGCCAATCCTTACTTTAACAATCACTTATCAAACATATGCGGATTCAAAACTCTCATACTCGGACTTTCATTATTACTACGATGCCGGGACTCGGATCACGGCTCCCATATCGTGGAGCACACGACGATTCGAATCGCTTTATATACCCAATTTGGGGCTTCTAGCCACACGATGTATGCAGGACTCAACATCTTACATACATCAACTCAACGATTAGATGTCTCCGTGCGAGCGGGTGTACAAGACACCACCTCCCTACGGCCGCTCGGTCGCCGGCGGTGCGCATCGTAGGATGGGTACACGCCTTCTTGTCGTTCTAGTAACGAATAGTCCAAGTGGAGCTTACCGCCATTAGCATGCGACTAGTACTATCCAATAACCTCATGATCCCAGGGCCAAACAACGGACGGTCCTTAACCGACACAAGTGGACGACACTACATCAGGGCAATAGCCCCTCCTGATGCAAGTCACTCCACCGACGTCTCGAGTTACTCATCATCATGTTCTTGTTGTATATCATTGACCCCGTCGGAACAAGGATAAACAACAAGCAACATCAGGTTTTCGTAAATTCCCTTCGAGGGAGTATTGTTATCACCTTTTTGAAAACAATTTATCAAAACCTACACTAGTAGCGAGGCTAAAAGCGCAACTAAGCATTTCGAAAATCAAAACAGGTGTACGAGGGTAATGTAACAAGGTACGGTAAATGCATCAAAGTAGGATAGCACACAACTCCTACACCTAATGCATTATATCATCACATGAAATCATAAAACTTTCGAAATACAAGGGCGGGTTTGAATGCATCCGGGGCTTGCCTTGGGGCTCGATGAAGTGAGGCTCAGCTACCCAATCACCGAGATCAGATCCAACCTCTTCGGAAACCCGAGACGGCTCGACTCCCCTCCTCGGACTCGGCGGCTACACGATCTGAGATGCATGATTACAATGCGGTAAACAAAAAGAGCATGCGATAATGATGCAACGATTATTAGTCGATCTTGAGTACAACTTTCCTTCACGGCAACCTTGCACTAAGAAGGTATAACTAGCGTCGACGACGACGGACTAGCGATACACGATCAACATGAAATGCCGAAGGTCATTAGGGTTAATGACCTAGGGTCATCACTCAATCCCAAAATCAAGCAACCCTAATGGTGATTAGAGTGATTACTAATTTATTGACCATTTTACTGTCGTTGAAAGCCACTAATTAACTTGCTAATTGGGAATTAACTTAACCCTAATTAATTAAAGAATTAACTAATTAAACATTAATTAATAAAGGGATTAATTAAGCATAATACAAAACTTAATCAAAACTTAACCAAACTTCATAATTAAGATCATCATACTCTAATTAGCACACAAAACAAATTTCATAATTTTTGGACTTATATTTTATTTATTAAAAATCATTGAAATTGCATTTATTAATTTAAAGAGCAAATTAAAGCACAATTAAATTTTATCAGAAAAACAAAGTTAGTATTTTTCATAAATAGAGCACATCACAAGGAGCAGACACATATTTTTATTACATTTTTATTTGCCCAAATAAAATTAATACAAAAAGATGAAAACTGTGCTTTGGAAATTAAAAAGGAAAAAGGAAAACATTTTTATCTCTCGCGTGGGCTTCTTGTGCGGCCCATCGGCTGCACAGTTGGCGCACGACCCGCCCGGCTTGCCCGCCTGCCCGTGCCCTTCTCCCTCTCTCTCGGGCCGACAGGCAGGCCCCGCCTGTCAGCGCCTTCCTCCTCCCTCTTTCTCCCGGCCGGCAAGAGCGGCGGCACGGCGACCGGCGGCTCTCGCTGATGACCCCTCCTCTGGCTCAGCTGACCACACCAACGCACTCCCCTCATCCTTGCGCACTCATCGAGCTACTATACGCCCTCATTCATCCATCGAGAACACATGGCGGCGGCGACGGCGGCTCGGCGGCGCGGTCGGTCGCCGGCGATCAAGCCCCCGGAGCTTCTCTGGCGAAACCGAGCTCAGCAAAAAGACTCGGCATCTCCACACGAACTTCGGCACACCACGAATACGACCCGTAACAGGCTAGCTATGCGCGACCATGGAGCGCAACCATGGCGGGCGGCGGAGCTTCCGGTGCTCGCGGTGTTCCCAAGAAACTACGACAACTCTAGCGCAACCAACACCCCGGGCGTATTCGAGAAGCTCACCGCAACTTCAAAACAACGGGGAGGCGGCTCGAAGAGGGCGGAGTTTGGTCGACGGTGGTGGCCCGGCGGGTGGCTTGAACTTCGGCCGAAAGCGGCGCCTTGACGTGTCGAGGCGTCGGCTGCGGCAACAAGGAGGCCGACCACGACCGGTGAGTCAAGACGAAACTAGCAAAGCAATCGGTTGGGTTGGAGATGCTCAATTGAGCCTTGGCGAGGGATGGATGGCTTACGGCGGGCTGGGACCCGGCGATGAAGAAGACAACGTCGAACACGCGGCTCGAACGATCCCACCTTGCTGGATTAGCGGCTCGGGGCGTGCGCAAGGGCGAAGCGGAGCTGCGTGCAACCGCAATTAGGCAGTGGTGTTGCGTGGTGCACGAATTTGCGAGGGATGGATGGCGGCCGGCGGTGAACGGAGTGGAGAAAAGGAGATGGTGGTCGGCCGCCTCGGGTTTTTATAGGGTAAGGACGAAATTTGGGACAGGTGGGCGAGGTCTTCCCGAAACCGGGCGAGGTGGTTGGAGGCGCGTGAAACGCGGGAAGACGCCGGAACGGCCACGGCGGCCGTCGGCCGGCCGGCCGGCATGGGCGCCGTTGAGGTGTCCCCCCCCTTCCTCACCGTAGCAAGCGCCACCTTTTCTTGTGATTTTCCAAATTATTTTCAAAAGTTGTACTGTACACAAAAATATCCCAAAATACCGTTTGCTCCAAATTTTGTGCTCTACAACTTTCATTAAAGAAGTTTTGTCAGATTCAAACTGGTTTTTGAATTTGAACTTCAAATTTGAAATTAAAGCAAAACCCTAACTTTGGGGATTTTAAAATTACTTTCAAATTTTGAATAAAAGATGAAAATCTCCAAAAATAAAAGTTGTTTTATTTCTCAATATCTACAACTTTCATTTTGGAAGTTTTTCATGAAAACAAATAATTTTTGAATTGAAGTTTAAAACTTAAAAGAGGACATTTTCCAATTCAAACTACTTTTGAAATTACTTCAAATTTTATTCAAAAACTTGAAAAACTTTGTATACCAAAGTTGTAGAGCTCAAAGAGATACACAAACTGTATTTTTGGAGTTTTCCCAAATTTTGAATATTTTGAGGTGAAATGGTAAAGGGGCAAAAACACTTTGAAAATCTCCCTTTTTGAAAGGTTTTTGAAATTGAATTCTTGGGCAAATAATTAGTGATGTTGTGGCACTTTTTCAAACTCAACCAATTGCACTCTTTCAAAGTACAAACTTCATACTTTGAAATGGTGCCAATGGTTAGCAATCTTTTATTTAGAAAATTTATTAAAGTTAGCTCATCAAATTTGAAAATGATATTCAATTTCCAACACTTAGCCTCTCAAGCTAGGGTTTGGGATTTGAATTCTAAATTCAAATTTAATTCTTTCTTACACCTCATTTGACTTGTAAAACATGTTTGGGGTGGGAGTTAGGGTTAGCCAAACACTTGCAAACATCAAGGTTGGTTTTAGTTGATTATTTTTATAACAAAAATTAAAATTGTGAGTGGAATTTAAATATCAACACATACACATGTGACATAGAAAAACTCAAATCAAACCCTAGAATTGTAAACTCATTTTAAAGGTTTGATTTAGGGTTCTCTAATCATGGATGCTTATGCAATGATGATGATGACATGGCAGGTTTTGGTTAACGTAACACCGGGGTGTTACAAGAGTAGATAGCTAAAGTGAGAGGACAACGAAAGAGTTGAAGGTTCCTAAATACTTCTCTATTACTAGAGTTCTATAATAACTGATTCATGGTAGATATAGCAATCACACAATAGTATTTTGGAGTAGCAGTACCTTTCCAACTCTCGAATAAGACTGGAAAGAAGGTAGTTAGGGAAGGCTGCCAAAAGCTCTACGAAACACCAACTCCGACGTGGTGGAATACGAAGGCCTAACAGAGCTGTCACCTCTGGGGCTACCATAACTAACCATAGGAATTGGGCGCAACCTCAGGTAATCTATAGCCTAGACTCCATGTCTACACTATCGATTACTACCCTAGTCACAGCTAATAACTAGAGCACCTAATACAGGCGGAGATCCTATGCTAAAGTATAACAACTATACTAGCCTATCAAATTTAATGCATAAAAGTAAATAGAGAAGATAAAATATATTAAAGCATAAGTCTTACAAGAATAGATACAAAGATATACCAGAACTCTGAAGACTCCTCTGAAGACTCCTCCGGAACCCGGGCGTAGCCTCCCTAACTCTCAACTAGAACTAATCTAATACATTGGAAAGTCTAGCCCTAATTCTCTAGAGGTGTGAGGTCATCCATTCGAGGGACATCTCTACATCTCCATAATAATGTGGTGCCCCTAGAGAGGGGGGTCTGCCCCTGTATTTATAGCCCGGTGGGAGAAACGTGAGCCCTTTGATCAAACCAACTTAAGGTACGGTCAAGATGCATCTTTGAAGGCGGTGGAAGAAGCTTCCAGAAGACGGGCATGAGAGGCCATAGGGGGAGGCCGGCCGGCCCAAGGCAAGATGCCGGGCGGCCTGGGCCCAAGCCCAATCGGGCCCAGCTTCGTTTATGTGTTTTCTTGTTCCTTTTAGGGCCCAATGGCGCATATTTCGATCTGGAGTTGATATCTCTTGATTCTGGGCTCCAAATATAGCAAATGATATGTCCATTTCGATTGTCTCGACGAGCCCGTCGCAATGGTGCAGTCCAATTACTTATTTAAAATACTTTTATTTGATGGAAAATTGCATACTCCTGCAACACAAGTGAGAACACCAAAACTCGTGGAATTCGTTAGAATCAAAACATACTACTATGCTTTGTAATCCATTTTATATCATTTCATGCAATAGTTGATAATTATATTTAGCTTAACCTTTGCTAGTCCCTAGCAAAGCTCAACTTAGAAATCACTATTGATATTCATGTCTTCTTAACAATTTTCTTATAGCCTCTCAAAAGTATACATGTATTCAAACAAAAATTCTCCTCTAGGTTTAAGCAAAACCGAGCTAACATTCAAACTTACTCATATTACCCTTGACCATAGGGCTTCTTAGCTTTTACTTGGGTCTTGAGCAATCGCAGACGTAAAGATCCAGCCAAGCACTATATCTCAAGTTCTTCATTCAACTATCATTTTAGAGTTTTTAAGGGTTTTTAAATAAAACTCGAGCTTTCTTTGTATGACACTCTCAAATCTCTCAAGATATGTGGTATTTGTGGATTCTCACCAAGGCAGTAATGATATTATGCCTATCTTTTCTTTCTACAACTAAGGCTTATGTGGAGCTCATAGGTGTGGAGAAAATGTGAAAGGGCATACTTGCAATGCACATATTGTAAAGTCAAACAATGGATCCACAGAGAAATAAATCATGCAATCGAATCAAGATGTGCAATTGTATGTATTTGGTGGATATGTGGTGGAAGTGGTGAAACCTAATTCTACATTGCTCCTTGAAGACATTTCTCTCTTTTGGAACTTGGAACTTGGCGAGAGTATGAGCTATCTTATTTTTTTTTTTTTCTTCTTTCTTTTTTCAGAGAGGTGGGCATCTAAGTACCCATTGTTTTAATATTTTGGACACTTGTCCTTTTCCTAACTCCCTTTTTTTCTTATTTTTTTCTCTTTTTTTAGAATAACTTTTGCATAGCTCACACTGGATAAGAGCCCATCAGACTGACGTTATCCCTTGGCAAGGGATAAGAGCCGCCCCACAAGTACCCATCGGATCGACGTTATCCCTTGGCAAGGGATAAGAGCCGTCCCGTCACAACCCACACCGCGCTCATGATTCGTTAACCCTCACGGTGGAAGCCAGTGCATCCACCGTGAGACACTGCGGTATCCTAACCCTATTGCCGAGGTCAAGTCGCCGAGGCTTCGGGGCCGGTGGTACGCCACGCCAGGGGGCCGTCATCAAGTATCATCCTCCGTCCAGACGGAGTCAGGTCGGCCGGGGACGCTGGTCAAACAACAGATACCTTCCCGGGTTTTCGAACCCGGGATGGGCGCGATAGCCCCGATGATGGCTCTTTCTGTGCCAAGCGCCGCGTCAGGGCGGTGGGCTCCGAGGCCCTCCGAGCCTCGGAACCGGGAAGTCAAAACTACTGGCGCGCCGCAAGATTCAGATGCATCTCCCCTGGCCTCTCCGTCCAACTTCTACAGGGGACAGCCATTCCTTCCGCCGTGGGCGAGGACGCGACCCTTCACGCCCACGCACATGCTGTAGCGGGACAAGCTCCACGGTGCCGGCGCCCATCTCGGCGGACTCCGAGGCCTCGGATCGGGGAGGGAGAGACGCTCACGACCTCTTCCTCTCACACGATGACACATTATGTAAACACTGTTCACCCCTTGCGGCTATGAAAGGGGAGGACCGGGCCCCTTCTCGGGCGAACGAAGACAAGCAACCTTAAGCCCTTCCACACACACGATATTGACACTTGCCTCAACTCGCTCACTCACGAAACTTGGGACCAGCTCCCTCTCTCCATCCGCTTGTACTCCCCCTACCTACAAGCACCTTGGTGCGAGGATAATACTAGTTTTTACGTATTCTTCTTGCACTCCTTTCGGGGTTGGGAACACGCACCACAAATTCACTAGTCGGTACTAGGACTGCGGTTTTAGCACCGAACGGGTTTGGCGCCCAGGTAGGGGCTGTGCGTGTTTTCGCCTTCCTTCCCGCCAAAACTCGGAATGGCCAACCACCGCGACGAGACATCTCGAACGTCTCCGGCTCCCACTTTCCTCCAACACGACCATTGGAGTTGGGCACCGTGATTCGGTTCGGGGATCTCGAGTTCGTGTTCTTTGGGGACCCGATGCGACATGGAGCTCCTTCCGTCCGGGGGGGGAGTCTCCCGGCGAGGCTCCCGCAGACCCCGGTCGCGAGCCCGCGGGGAGGCGCCCGTAGCGCCTGAGCCCCCGCCGTGCTCGGCAGGTCTTGTCGGCTGCTAGGGACTGGAGGAGGATCGGCGCGTTGCATTTAGGCGGCATAGGCCGCCCCTAACTCCTCGCGACTAGCCCCACCACCATCGCCGTTCGGCCTCACCAACGCCGCCTCCACGTACACGTCGTTGGTCTCCACCCGGCAGGGGCCTATGGGGAACTCCCGGCCACCGGTGCGCTACACCGAGGATCTGGGACGCGTCCGCCCTGGCCGCATCCGACCACGACCTTGAGGAGCACCGGACTAGGTGGGGCGGGAGTGGACCATTCGGTCCCGGCTGCGTCCCACGCAATCCAGCGCTACTGAGGCCCGCAGGCCCCGGGGGCTAATGCGGCGCATGCATATGCCTTTGGCTACCCCAACTTCGGACTTCGCCCGGGCGACATATGCGACGACGACCCGTGAGTGCTTCCACGTGGAGATCGGTGATCTTGGCGGCGGTGGTGGCTGCGGCAGCGACGACGACGGGATCGCAACCCCAGGCACGCCGCAAGGCGGCGCCCGGCGGCGCAACGCCTCGAGGACCCCGGCGCGTCCGGCCCGCGGGCCGAGGGAAACGCAGACTCCGTCGTGCATGGGTCCCCGAGAGCCCGGCGATCAGCGGCTACCCCAGGGGGCCTCGGCGCCCCACCATCGAGCAGATCCGGGGAGCTCGGGGATAAGCTTGAGCACGACTGTCTTACACTCTGGCGAGAAGATAGAGGCGTCTGGCGCTTGAGCACCAGATGGCGCGCGCAACCCGAGCCCGTCGCCCGACAACGCGCCCGCGGCGTCAACCGGAGGATCGTCAGCGGCGAAGGAGGGAACGCCCCCATCTTCAGCGTGCGAGGCAGAGCGTCGCGGCGGCGGCCCCTTCTCCTCCGAGCAATCTTTGGAGCCATCCACCCCGGAGGGGCGACGGATCGGGATGAGATGCGGGCTACATCGATACGGCTGCTGTCCAACGGGCCGAAAGCTCGGCCTCCGGCATCGGGCAATGAGAGGGACGGGGAGGACGAGGTCCTCCCTCGCCCCGCGAACGAGAGGCCTCGGTCCATCAAGACTGTCGCGGAGGCCCGCCCGCGGCGCATCCGGGACAAACGCGGCAGCCTCGGCGATGGCGGCGCACGCAACGTCATCAACAACGCCGCAAGAGAAGCGGACCGCGGGTCGAACGCGACCGCCCGGCCCAGCGAAGGTGGCGAGGCACGGCAGCGACGAGGACCGTGACGATGCCGATCCCCGGGGCCCGTGCCTTGGCCGAGAGATCCGCAACGCCCGGTTTCCTTCCGGTTCCGCCCGGCCCGGCCAACCTCACCAAATACTCGGGAGAAACGAACCCCGAGGTGTGGCTCAACGACTACCGCTGGCGTGCCAGGGGCGGCGCTTGGGCGACAGCAGGCTCATCATCCGCAATCTTCCGCTTCACACAGGCGACTCGGCGCGATCTTGGCCGGAGCATATTCCCGCCCACACGATCCGCGACTGGTCCGATCTGGTCAAGGTTTTCATAGGGAACTTTCAAGGCACATACGTGCGCCCTGAGAACTCGTGGGACCTCCACAGCTGCCGCCAGAAATCCGACAAGTCGCTGCGGGATTTCATCCGGCGCTTCTCGAAGAAGTGCACCGAGCTGCCCAATGTAGCCGGCAGACGCCATCATCGGTAGCGTTCCTTGACGGTACTACACGCAAGGAACTCGTCCACGAGCTGGACCGGAGGATGCCGACCACCACCAACGAGCTGTTCGAGGTGGCGACCTACTTCGCCTCCGGCGAGGAGGCGGTGGGGAGCGATTTTTCGCGCGGCAACGACAAAGGAAAGCGGAAGGAAAGCGATGCCGAGGGGGACGCATCCCGCAACCCCAAGAAGAACAAGAGGAACAAGTGGAAGGGGAAGAAGGGCAAGAAGGGGCGGACTCAGGGGCGACATTGTCGCCCGCGGGTGACCCAAGGCCCCCCGAGGCCCCCGGGGCCCGGGGCCTTCAACGACATGCTCAAGAAGCCCTGTCCTTTCCACAAGTTCCCCCGTCAAGCACACCATGGGGGAGTGTGACTTGGCGTGCCGTTTCTACCGAGGCTGCCCCCGCCCGAGGACAAGAAAAAAGGGAGGAGAAGGACAAACACGACGAGTTCCCGAGATCCACGGCGTCTTCATGGTCATCGGGGGACTACCGCGCGAACCTCACCCGCGCCCGGATCAAGCGCGAGCACCGCGAGGTTTTTCGGTGCGTCCCGCCCCTCCTCAACGGTACTGCCGTGGTCCGCCCGACGCCATCACCTTCAACATCGACGACCATTCGCTCTACGTGCCAAACCTGGGGCGGTACCCGCTCGTCGTCGACCCCATCATCGGCAACGTGCGGCTCACCAAGGTGTTGATGGACGGCGGCAGCGCCCTCAACATCCTCTACTCCGAGACCCCGGCACTGCTAGGGATCGGCGGTCGCAACCGACCCAGCGGCTCCCCCTTCTAGGGCATAGTGCCGAGCAAGCGTGCTTGGCCCTCGAGGCATTGACCTTCCGGTCTTCTTTGGGACGCCATCGAACTTTCGCTAGGAGGTCATTACCTTTGACGTGGTCGACTTCAGAGGAGCCTATCATGGTATCCTCGGATGTCCTGCGTACGTAAAGTTCATGGCCGTCCCCAACTACACCTACCTCCTACTCAAGATGCCGGGCCCAAATGGCGTCATCACCGTCGGCTCCTCCTACGAGCACGCGTTCAATTGCGACGTCGAGGCGATCGAGCACGCCGAGGCCATGGCGGTGTTCGAGGCGCTCCACGCCAAGCGCCACGCCGGCACCTTTGAGCCGTCCGACGGAGCGAAAGAGGTCCCGCCGGATCCCGCTTCTCCATCCGGCAAGGCGGTGAAGATCTGCGCCTCCCTCGACCCCAAATAGGAAGTTGTGCTTGTCAACTTTCTCTGCGTGAACATCGACATCTTCACGTGGAGTCCCTCGGACATGCCAGGCATTCCGAGGGATGTCGCCGAGCACTCCCTTGATATCAAGGCCGGATCCAAGCCGGTGAAGCAGCGTCTGCGCTGATTCGACGAGGAGAAGCGCAGAGCCATCGGCGAGGAGGTGAACAAGCTCTTGGCAGCTGGATTCATCAAGAAAGTGTTCTATCTCGAGTGGTTATCTAATCCTGTACTGGTTAGAAAGAAAAGTGGGAAGTAGAGGATGTGTGTAGACTACACTAGTTTGAATAAAGCATGTCCGAAAGTTCCTTTTCCATTACCACGTATCGATCAGATAGTCGACTCCACTTCAGGGTGTGAACTCTTATCCTTCCTTGATGCCTACTCCGGTTATCACCAAATCAAAATGAAGGAGTCCGACTAGCTCGCGACTTCCTTCATCACCCCTTTGGCATGTCTTTGCTACGTGGCGATGCCCTTTGGACTCGTAGCAATTTGGAGCAACGTACCGGCGGTGCATGCTCGGCATCTTTGGGGATCACATTGGGGAAACCGTGGAGGCCTACGTGAGGCGACATAGTAATCAAGACCAAGAAGGCCGATGACCTCATCACCGACCTTGAGGTCGCCTTCCGGTGTCTTAAGGCGAAAAGGGTCAAGCTCAATCCTGAGAAGTGCGTCTTCGGGGTTTCCCGAGGCATGCTCTTAGGATTCATCGTCTCCATGCGCGGCATCGAGCCCAACCCGGAGAAGGTGACCGTGGTGACCAGTATGGGGCCGATAAAGGATCTGAAGGGGGTGCAACGAGTCATGGGCAACCTTGCGGCTCTTAGCCGCTTTATCTCACGCCTCGGCGAGAAAGGTTTGCCCCTGTACCGCCTCCTGAGGAAGTCAGAGCACTTCTCCTAGACCACCGAGGCCCAGGAGGCTCTAGATAAGCTCAAAGCAGCCCTTACCAGCGCCCCGATACTGGTCCCCCCATCAGAAGGAGAGCCCCTTCTCTTGTGCGTGGGCTGCGACAACCCAAGTGGTTAGCGCGGCCATTGTGGTTGAGAGGCGGGGAAGAAGGCCACGCCCTGCCGGTCCAGGGCGGTGTACTTCATCGGCGAGGTGTTGTCCGAGACCAAGATCCGCTACCCACAGATCCGAAAAGCTGCTCTACGCCGTGGTCATGACTCGACGCAAGCTCCGGCACTACTTTGACGCCCACCCAGTGACGGTGGTCTCCTCCTTCCCATTGAGAGAGATCCTCCAAAACCGAAAAGTCTCAGGACGGGTCACCAAGTGGTCCGTCGAGCTCATAGGAGAGGCCCTCTCCTACGCGCCAAGGAAGGCCATCAAATCTCAAGTCTTGGGCGACTTCCTCGCGGAGTGGACCGAACCCGGCTACCGCCGCCTCGGATCCAGGCGAGTCTTTGGACCATGTACTTCGACGGGTCCACGATGAAAACCGGCGCGGGCGCCCGGCCTCCTCTTCGTCTCACCCCTCGGGGTGCACATGCGATACGTAATTCGACTCCATTTCCCCACTTCGAACAACATGGCAGAATACGAGGGCCTCCTCAACGGGTTAAAAATCGCCATCGAGCTCGGCGTCAAGCGCCTCGACATCCGAGGGGACTCGCAACTCGTCATCGACCAGGTCATGAAGGACTCGAGCTGCCACGACCCGAAGATGGATGCGTCTTGCAAGGCGATGCGCAACACGGAGGACAAGTTCGACGGCCTCGAACTCAACCATGTTGCCCGGAGGTACAATGAAGCCACCGACGAGCTTGCCAAGATCGCGGCCGGGAGAACCCCCTGTCCCCCCGGACGTCTTCACTAGGGACCTTTCGGCCCCCTCTGTCGACCGAAGGCCAAGGCGGCGCGGGCGGGACGACGGGGCCGAGCCCCCTCGGGGCTACGGCCCCATCGAGGCCGAGGCTCCCTCGGCCGGACGACGTCGAGGTCATGGAGCTTGACGAGGAGGGCCCCAAAGCCGACCCCAAACAAGATTGGAGGAAGCCGTACCTTGATTGGATCGTCAGGGGTCCTCCCTGAAGACTTCAACCGAGGCCGACGCATCGCGAGGAGAGCCAAGTCCTTCATCGTGGTGGGGGATGAGCTTTACAAGCGAAGCCCCTCGGGAGTCCTGCAACGGTGCATCTCCACCGAGGAAGGGCTGAAGCTAGTCCGCAAGATCCACGCCTGGCGTCTGCGGCCATCACGCGGCGCCACGTTCCCCTCGTCGGCAAAGACGTTCGGCAAGGCTTCTACTGGCCAACCACGGTCGCCGACGCCACCCGTGGTGGTGCGCACTGCGAGGGCTGCCAATTACTACGCCGCCCAGGCGCACCGGCCGGCCTAGGCGCTCAGGACTATCCCCATCACCGGCCATTCGCCGTGTGGGGACTCGACCTTGTCGGACCTCTCAAGAAGGCACTCGGGGCTTCACCCACTTGCTGGTCGCCATCGATAAATTCTCCAAGTGGATTGAGGCACGCCCGTCACCAACATTCGTTCCGATCGGTAGGTCTTTGTTCTTCACCGGCGTCATCCATCGCCGGGTTCCCAAACTCCATCATCACCGACCACGGCACCCGGTTCACGGGGAAGAAGTTACGAGACTTTTGCGGCAGGCACCGGATACGCATCGTGCGGTCATTTGTTGCCCATCCATGACGAGCAGGCGGGTAGAACGCGCCAATGGTATGATTTTGCAGGGACTCAATCCTCGGATCTTCAACAAGCTTGACAAGTTCGGCAAAAGGTGGCTTGAGGAGCTCCCCTCGGTCCTTTGGAGTCTCAGGACGACGACTAGCCGAGCCACAGGGTTTACGCCCTTCTTCCGGGTGTACGGCGCCGAGGCCGTTCTCCCCACCGACTTGGAGTTCGGCTCTCCGAGGCTCAAGGCCTACGACAAACGGCGTAACTAGACGGCTCGGGAGGATTCGCTGGACATGCTTGAGGAAGCAAGGGATGCTGCCCTTCTACACTCAGCCGGATACCCAGCCGAGGCCCTCCGACGCTACCACGGCCCGACAGCGTCCGAACCCGGGAGCTCAAGGAAGGCGACTTGGTGCTACGTCTCCGCCCGGGACAACCGAGGCCGCCACAAGCTCACGCCGCCATGGGGGGCCCCTACATCATCACCAAAGTCCTCAAGCAGGCACCTACAAGCTCGCCGACGAGGACGGCCAAATCCTCAACAACGCTTGGAACATCCAACAGCTACGTCGCTTCTACCCTTAAAACTTCGAAGCCTTGTACATACTTTTGTACCTTACATCTTTCCCGGAGAAATGAAAACAAAAACACTTGTTCATCTTTTCGTAAGTGACATCCGAGGCCCTCGGGGGCTAAGGGGCGTCAATCGCGGAGCGAGGCTCAGTTTTGACTTACCAAAACTGAGCCTCCCTCGGGGGCTAGAAAGGGGGGAACCCCCTCCTGAAAGGCACCCCAAAGACACTTCTCGCTTTTATCGAACATTTTTTTTAAAAATTTTGTGCCCATGATCTTGAACATTAACTAAGGGAAACCATTCCAAGGCTAGGGCCGGCCGAGTCATGAAGCCTCCTACGCCCGTGCGCTACGGAACCTCTACTCGCCACCCTCGGCCAAGGAATGACTTCAGGCACTGCGAGAGGGTTGTTTTGAAGGACAGGGTCGGCAGAGCCGCGAGGCCACCTACGCCCATGCGCTACGGTGCCTCCACTCGCTACCCTCGACTAACAAATAGCCTCTAAAATCCGTAATAATCTCACAAAGACTCTAACCTAAGTATGGATCGAGATCATAAAAGGCACGAAAAGCAGACAAAAAATGATCACAAAACACAAGGCCACGATGAGCCATTAGCATAGGTATCGTCAAAAGAAACTAATATAGTTTTTTACACGGGCACTCTGGCCCAAGCTGCAGAATCTACTATGGGGCGTCTGGCCCCCCGGCGTCTTGAGGGACGGTGTTGACACCTGTTAGCATCAACTTTTACTAGGGCTTTTTACCCGATGGACAACAAGATAACACACTAGTCTAGGGCTTTATCTGACAAATTCCACGAGTTTTGCATATTCTGTAATTTCCAGGGTGATTTCCATAAAAGCTGAAAAAGAGGGATTCTAACGTAAAATAACCACGAAACTTATCCGCCACGAAGGACATCACGGGAAGACTCAGGAAGACCCCAGAAGACACCGGAAGGAGCGAGGGGGCCAGAGGCCGCCAGGTGGGACCGGCCGGCCCCACCATGGTGCCGGGCGGCGCCCCCTGTTAGGGTTTGGCTCCCCCTTCTGGAATGTTCCTCCACTGCCTCTAAGGATGCATCTCGGCCCTACGTTACGTCGGTTTGATCCTGCGGCACACGCGCATCCCACCGGACTATAAATATGAGGGTAGACCCCCACGAAAGAGCCAATTCATTATTCATCAAGGTCTCAAGCCATCAAGCATCAAGAGCCTTCAAGTTCATCAAGAGCCTTCTAGTTCATAGGATTAGCTAGCTAGATTAGAAG
Source organism: Chrysopogon serrulatus (assembly GCA_015844335.1). Taxonomy (NCBI): domain Eukaryota; kingdom Viridiplantae; phylum Streptophyta; class Magnoliopsida; order Poales; family Poaceae; genus Chrysopogon; species Chrysopogon serrulatus. The sequence goes on from JADLZL010002036.1 coordinate 15,055, forward strand.
TAGAGGAGATCTAGTTCTTCATCGGATCTAGAATTTGGCGCCTAGCTGGAGCGAGAGTTCGGTAATAGATCTAGTTCTTAATTACTTTATTGTATTCATTATTCAGATTAGGGAGACTTTACTCTAAATATATTCATATGTTCTTAATTGCAATAGTCATTGTCTACTTTGATTATATATCTAGTTTAGTTACTTGATCTTATTGAATTCATGTAATTGCTCGTATAGCGTTTATCCATATGTACAATGGGTAGATGATAGGCGATATGTAGACGTGGTGTCTAGATGTCTTGTTTATCTGCGAGTGCACCCTGATATGCCGGGACGTGTGGTAGTCTGCGTAGGTGACAGCTACGTTAGTTCCTCTGTAGTCCACCCCCCGTATGTAGGACTAGCATGGGCACGGTCGCGAAGGAGGTGACTTAGGTCTTAATACCCTCATTAGTTGATGCCTCTTTACATGCAATGATGATTTAGGGTTGATTTAGCAATGATTACTAGATGTAGTTGCACTAATTAGAGTTATTCAATTGACGTAGTTATAGACCTATCTCCGTAGTTTATCCAATGGCTAGCTATGATTATGACTAGTAAGATGCTCGATGATTATCTTTAATTATGATATTTGATGATTATGCTATCACCCGCATTTATCTTTATTTATCTTGTGACCTACTTTTGTTATAAGTAGAGTATACGACTTAGGTAGTATCGTTTATCATGTCCACATAGTTTCGCATCAATATGACAATAATAGTTTATTACATAGCTTTCCCAGAGGTATAATTATAAATCGACAACCTGGAGACTTCCCTAGGTAAAATGCTACAACGGTATAATTATCGTCGCTTGCGAGAACCCATTAGTTTACATTTATATCTTATTCATATATTTTATCTCGCCTAGTCATAATAGTACAATATAAATCTATGTTAATTTCCTAGCAATATAATTGGGGATGACAACCTACTTCATGTTTAGGAATGTTAGTAATTCAAGAGTGACTAGTTGCTAATGACCAGTAATTATATACCAACCATTTCTGGGGTCATTGCTAGGAGTAGGGTTTATCTCGCTTTTTAGTAGTGACGTTAGAAATACCAACAAGCATTTTTTGGCGCCGTTTCGGGAAGGCACAATAAACTTAGAACATATTGATGACCTATATACACATGGATAAGTCATATTACCAATCGATCTCTAACTCTATCAGGTACACCCTTCGTTGTTATTATTTTCTTATCTTATGCAGGGTGATGAATGAATGGTTTTTCTCTTCCAAAGAACTTTACTGACGATCTAGAGAAACTCCTTAGAAGGAAAAGGCTTGCAGAAATAAGGGAGAAATTCGAGTCACCATCAAGAACACCCTTTCTTTGCTCAAGCTAACTCTTCGGAGGAGCCAGCTCCAACAACGGACGAAGAATTTGAAGAAGAAGTAGAAGAACAAGGTAAGAGTATTTAGGTGAAAACCTAGCTCTGTGTTTGAAGACATGGCTGAGAAGTCACTGCGAGAGGTCTCGCCCCAACAACAAACAACGTCCAAACGGACCAGCGGTCAACACTGGGGAGAATGGATTCGAGCTCAAGCCTGCTCTCATCACCATAGTTCAAGCCCGACCAATTCGTGGAAAAGGACATGAAGATGCAAGTGCACACTTACAACACTTTCTAGAAATCTGCAAAGCACCTTCACTATCGGAGGAGTATCAAAAGATGCTATCTTACTCCGTCTTTTCCCGTTCTCATTCTTGGGGAAAGCCAAGCGGTGGTTCTACATCAACAAAGATAAGCACACTACATGGGACCTATGCTCGATTTGCTTTCCCGGCAAAATTCTTTCCTACTGACCAAGACCAATGCTCTGCGTGGGAAGATTTCAAGTTTCCAACAACAACATGATGAATCATTCAACGAAGCATGGGAAAGATTCAGAACTATATTGAAGACTGTCCTCATCATGGGATAGAGGAGTGGCTATTAATGCAGACTTTCTATCACGGGCTTATCTCTAGCACCCGTGAGTCTATTGATGCCGCGGGGGGGAGCTTTCTGTCACTAAAGCTCGGTGATGCTAAAAAAGCACTTCTCGAGAAGATGGCCTCAAACTCAACATGCAATGAAGAACGCACTCAACCTCGCAAGAAGGGAGGAGGAATCCATCATCTCAAGGAAGCCGACATGGTCTTTGCTAAGCTAGACCTCATCATGAAAAAGCTCGATATCAAGAAGAAGGAAGTCATGCACGTCAATGATTCCCATATGACATGTGAAGAATATGGAGACTATGGGCACTCAGTTTGTCGGTTGCCCTACACTTTGCAAGAGGATATGAACTTCATCAACAATAACACCTACTATCATCCTCAAGCAAAATCAAGGGTGAAATCAACAACCTCGACAAGGTAATTACCAAGGTAACAACTTTAATAATTATAACCTTCCGCCTTTGAGAGAATTAGTTACTAGTCAATCCAAACTACTAGATCAAATGACTAGGAAGCTAACATCAAATGATAAAACTTTGGAAAACATACATGCTAGAATGGATACTTTTTGCTTACGCCATAAAGAATCAAGATAGCTTTAATAAAATGTTAGAATCACAATTAGCTCGGTTAGGCTGCTGCTTTGTTCCTCCACTAGAGAAAGGCAAGATTCAGGCCAACGGAAGATTTAGAAACTGCTAACCTTGTTGATATTCATAATGCAACCCAATATCATATTGAGCCTGCAGATGTACGGTGGATTGACCACTCTCTCTAGAGAAGATGGGAGACCCCGGAAGACTGTTATTCCTATCTCCATAGGATGCCACCGTTTTTTCGAAGCTATCTGCGACTTGGCGCAAGTGTCAACATCATGCCCAAGGTAATTTATGAGAAAATATTAAATGATCCCCCTGTTGTACACAAACATGCGCTTGCAGCTTGCGAGATCAGTCCATTTGCTACCCTAAGGGAGTACTAGAAGAAGTTGTTATTAGAGTGGGGCGATCATATGTCCCGGTTGACTTCGTGGTCATGGAGACGGGGAGTAGATGAGAAGGCACCCATCATTTTGGGCCGACCATTCCTATGCACAACAAAAGCCATCATCTATGCGGAGTTCGCCAAGATCGTCCCTGTCCATCAAAGACAAGAAGGAGAGATTCACATTCAAGAACCGCATCCCGAAAAGCTCCCTGCAGCCCCGAAGCAATTTCAGCAACAAGAAGAGCAAGAACAGCAACCAATGCCAAAGAAGAAGAACAATAGAAACAACGAGAAGATGGGGGAGGACCAAGCATGCACCGAGGAGACAACTCAACTAATCACTTTGCTCTCAACACGTAAAAACGATCACGGGCTACCCAAGCCATTTCCAATCAAGAGAGGTGATCCGGTGTCCCAATCATTGAATACACTATCAAAGACACCACCTTTTCTCACACCGTCTGCGACAACTGGATCGGGCTGCAACGTAATGTCAAAGCGGGTATATGATGAATTATTTAATTTACCTTTATACCCAACATGTATTCGAGTTGCGGATGGCGGACCAATCACTAAGGTTCCCCGAAGGAGTAGTCAAGGATGTCATGGTAAGAATTCAAGGACAATATATACTTACTGATTTTCTAGTCCTTGACATGCGGGGGAGACGATGATTCCCCGATCCTCTTGGGAAGACCGTTCCTCTACACTTCTAACGCTAACATCTACATTGGGTCCGGACAAATCCACTTCAACCTACCTACCGGAAAGGTAGGCGTCAATTTAGAACATTAAATAACCATGAGCAGGCCGAAAGCAACGCAACGGGAGAAGACGCGCCAAGCACACCGTCGGGCTGCTTTCGGCCTTACTGTGGATGGGAAGACTTTCCCGGCAAGATCGTGAAATATGAAGATCGCTTCCCGAGCAAGAGAACAAACAAGCACCTCATTTGGAGTAGGCGTAAGAAGTTGAAAGGATGGACCGGATCGCCAAGGAAGAAAAGGAGGAGATCTTAGCACGATTAAAAGCGTGGGGAGAAGGAAAACAAAGATGAAGAGCAAGAGTTAGAAGAGAAAGAAGCAAAAGAGACCGAAGCAAGATGGAAGGAGGCACACGACGCATCACCGCAAGATGGGGAGTTGATTGAGGTTACCTCGGGGACGATGAACCCACCGAGTAAGTGCTCACTGCTGTCTAAGTCCCTGTCAAGTAGACTTTAAATTCCGTACCCTAGCCATAAGGTCAGAATGGTAGCTATCCCATTAAATGCATTAGTAAACTCAATTTATTTAGTAGCATTATCTGTTCATATATTAAAAATAATAAAAATATTTATTGCATTATCCATGGCATCATAAAGCCCCATGTGGATACCCTATGGTATTTTCGAAGGAATACCCACTTTGTGATGGCATAAAAATAGAAATAAACAAAAAAAATAAATATATATAGCATTCATATTTAATTCTTGCATCTTAAAAAAAATGAAATCCTGCTTAAATTAGACAACATAAAAATAACTCATAAAGGTGATCAATTACTCTTTGGTGACCGCTAACCCATTATTCAATTCGAGCCTCAAGTTTTGGTTTTTGTGGAGTATTTATGCGGGAACAACATTATAGCAAGGAGGGACTATCGGTGGTGACCACCGGGTTCGCTATTTAGCTGGTCCGCTCTAAAAGGAATCTACACCGAGATATTGCGATCATCAAGCTTGGGGGAGGAGCATCCCTAGTTATCGGTGACTACACCTAAGCGATTTTTGAGTCTACTTTATATAATCATAAAATACCAAAAATATGTAGGCACATGAAGGTCCACAAGGTCATAGAGTCTTTTTGTTAGGAGTTTAATTTAAAACTATAAAAAGATATATAACTAATAAAACCAAATAAATATTTAGTTCTATATTTATTAGAGTATAATTAGTTTAGGCTAGAGCTATTAAAATCGATGAACACTAAAATTATTTTGGATGTGATGAATAGTTGCTCTGTTATAATGCTTACTAAAGTACCTACTTGCCAAACTTAAAATCTCCTTGGTTCTAAGCATTGGTGTTTTAATTGGAGAATTTATTCTGAACCATTAATTGTGGAGGTATAAGCTTGCGCTAAGTCTAGGTAGTTGATTGATATGATTCATAAAGGTTGAGCTGCTATTTATCTTCTTCCTAGCATTACTAAGTTTTGGAGATTTTGTTTTTTAAAAATCTAAGAAAATACATGATGAGCTCTCGTATGACAAATGTGAATTCCTACCAAAGCCAAATTAATATCTTAGAGGATAGGAAAATCCTTTCACATCTAAATTTGCTTGCTTTGCATTGAGTTGATCAACCTGTGTTGTATACCTTATGAGAGTCTTGTCATGCTTTTTAAAACCAAGAATCATTTGCACACTCCAGTTCACATATGCATTATTCCTACTTCAAGGAGTAATTGCAATCATTCACCATACTTCCATACATATTTATTATAAAATGTTCACCTCCTACACTAGGAGAGGACGCAAAAAAATATACACACACCTATAGGAATAACCCCTGTCTTTAATGCTCTAAGTCCCGATTATATCTCTCGATTCATTTATTGTATTCAAAGGATACATGTGGCTATGCACAATGAAGAAAAGAAAGCAAAAAAAAAAAAAGAAAAAAAAAAGAAAGAAAAAGGGAGTAAAAGATGGACAAGTGTCCCAAGCAATCAAAAAACAATGGGTACTAGATGCCCGCCTCCCCTGAAAAAAAAAAGAAATAATAAAGATAGCCCATGTCTTTCCCTGAGAAAGATTTTAAAAGAGAGTCATTCCCAAAAGAGCAAAAGTAGAAATAGGAGTTAGCCATAAATAACACATATGCACCCATCCACCATATTCCATACACATGCACATCTTGGTTTGATTGTATGCCTCGATTCTCTGTGGATCCACTAGTTGACTTTACAATATGTGTTTTGCAAGTATGTCTATCCTTGTTAATGCCAATCCTATAAGCTCCACTATATATACCTTTAGCTATAGGGGGCATAACAACATTAACGCCTCAAGAGAGAACCACAAATACCACATACATTAAGAGACTTGAGGGTGTCATACAATTAAACTCTGAGTTTTATTCTGAAAATCTATCAAAAACTTCAGAATGTTAGTATTGCAAAGAATTTGAGACATAGCACTTAGCTTAATTGTTCTATCTTTCGATTTGCTCAAGACTTATGCAAAAAGCTGTGAAACCCCATATTATAGGTGAAATGAGTAAGTTTAAAGATTAGAGCATATATTGTTTGATCCAGGAGGAAATTTTGTTTGAAAGCATGTGTACTTTGGAAAGTATAATAATATTGTAGCAACTCCCGATCCAAATACAGTATCAACTAGACTTGGTGTGTTTGCCAAGGGACTGGCAAAAGGTAAAGCTTGGGGGTATTGTTGACACTGTTAGCGTCAACTTTTACTAGGGCTTTTTACCCGATGGACAACAAGATAACACACTAGTCTAGGGCTTTATCGACAAATTCCACAGTTTTGCATATTACGTAATTTCGGGGTGATTTCGAGAAAAGGCGAAAAAGAGGGATTCTAACGCAAAATAACCACGAAACTTATCCGCCACGAAGGACATCACGGGAAGACTCGGGAAGACTCCGGAAGACACAGGAAGGAGCGAGGGGGCCGGGAGGCGCGGTGGGGCCGGCCAGCCCCACCATGGCGCGGGCGGCGCGCCTGTTAGGGTTTGGCTCCCCCTTACGGAATGTTCCTCCACCGCCTCCAAGGATGCATCTCGGCCCTACGTTACGTCGGTTTGATCCTGCGGCACACGCAGCGCATCCCACCGGACTATAAATATGAGGGTAGACCCCCCTGGAAAGAGCCAATTCATTATTCATCAAGGTCTCAAGCCATCAAGCATCAAGAGCCTTCAAGTTCATCAAGAGCCTTCTAGATTAGAAGTAGAGGAGATCTAGTTCTTCATCGGATCTAGAGCCCTTGGCGTCTGGCTGGAGCGCGAGAGTTCGGTAATAGATCTAGTTCTTAATTACTTTATTGTATTCATTATTCAGATTAGGGAGACTTTACTCTAAATATATTCATATGTTCTTAATTGCAATAGTCATTATCTACTTTGATTATATGTCTAGTTTAGTTACTTCGATCTTATTGAATTCATGTAATTGCTCGTATAGCGTTTATCCATATGTACAATGGGTAGATGATAGGCGATATGTAGACGTGGTGTCTAGATGTCTTGTTTATCTGCGAGTGCACCCGATATGCGGGGACGTGTGGTAGTCTGCGTAGGTGACGACTACGTTAGTTCCTCTATAGTCCACCCCCGTATGTAGGACTAGCATGGGCACGGTCGCGAAGGAGGTGACTTAGGTCTTAATACCCTCATTAGTTGATGCCTCTTTACATGCAATGATGATTTAGGGTTGATTTAGCAATGATTACTAGATGTAGTTGCACTAATTAGAGTTATTCAATTGACGTAGTTATAGACCTATCTCCATAGTTTATCCAATGGCTAGCTATGATTATGACTAGTAAGATGCTCGATGATTATCTTTAATTATGATATTTGATGATTATGCTATCACCCGTATTTATCTTTATTTATCTTGTGACCTCTCTTTTTGTTATAAGTAGAGTATACGACTTAGGTAGTATCGTTTATCATGTCCACATAGTTTCGCATCAATATGACAATAATAGTTTATTACATAGCTTTCCCTGGAGGTATAATTATAAATCGACAACCTGGAGACTTCCCTAGGTAAAATGCTACAACGGTATAATTATACGTAAAACTTGCGTAACCCATTAGTTTACATTTATATCTTATTCATATATTTTATCGCCTAGTCATAATAGTACAATATAAATCTATGTTAATTTCCTAGCAATATAATTGGGGATGACAACCTACTTCATGTTTAGGAATGTTAGTAATTCAAGAGTGACTAGTTGCTAATGACAAGTAATTATATACCAACCATTTCTGGGGTCATTGCTAGAAGTAGGGTTTATCTCTGCTTTTTAGTAGTGACGTTAGAAATGCCAACAGACGGCATCCGTGGCCTCGGCGGTATCTGCCTCAACCGCGGGAGCAAGGACGACGGCCGGCGTAAAGATCCGGACCGGCGCTTAGGGGCCCCGGTTTCCTCAACGTTCGGACCAGCTCTGCGCGAACTGCCTCGCTCTCGCGGCCCTCCTCCTCCTCCGAGACAACGACCCCCTCGGAGATCCGAGGAAGATCGAGCTCGTAGTGGGATGAGGCCAACGCAGGCGTGTGTGACACGCCGACCCGGGAGGGCGTCCGTGGCGCGCGCCTCCATCCGCTGGGCAACGCAGCCGGCCGCCCGGCCCGGACTGCTCGGCGGGTTCGCCCGGCCTCAACCTCGGTGCGCAGGCGGTCACCACCTTCTACGTCAAGGCGTCGAGCTCGCCTTGCGCCGAGTTGTAGGCCGTCTGCGACGCAACGAGGGCCACCTCCAGCTCCGACACCCTCCCCTTCAGGCCTGCGATGAGCCCGAAAGGTCAGAATCCGAGGCAAGACAGCAATGAGATGACAGACAGGTACGACGCTTACCTTCCTGCTGGTTGAAAAGGACCTCATTCTCGGCAACCCCCTGTAGAAGCTCGGCCTTCATCATGGCGTTGTCGTCGGCAAGGAGCCGCTGGTCAGTCTCGTGGGACACCAGGCTCTCGGACAGGGCCTGGACAGAGTCACCCAAACGGGTAACTAGGGCCCTCATCACCTCCCTCTCAGCCTAGAGCTGGTCGAGGTCCGCCGCGTGCCTTGCCGCAATCTCCTTTGAGAGAGTGGCCTCCTCACGAGCCGCGGAGGCCTCGGCCCTCAAGTCCGAGACCAGGAGACGGAGCTTCTCAGTCTCCTGGTCCTTAGCCGACAGGGAGGTCTTCAGCTGAACCACAAGGTCCTTCTGGTGGTTGAGCTCGTTAGTAAGGCCGGCCGACGCCCGGATGAACTCTGATTTCGTCCGGGACACTTGCGCCCGACTCCCCGAAAGAACCAGGACCTAATTGCTCAGCCATCAAGAAAAAGCTCTCACAGCGAGAGAACCACGGGGGGGTCGGTTTACCTTCAGCGCATCAGGGAGCTCCTTGGTCATGAGCGACGAGAGGGTCTGGAGCGATCTCTCGGACAGCTCCTGGCACATCCAAGCCTGCTTCCATAGCTCCCCTTCCATGGCGTCATCCAGCACGAAGACTGGTCGCTTTTCGGGGGTCTGGTGCTCCCTCCAGATCAGCCGCGGCAGTGCCCTCACGAGCTCACCGGAATGAGCGGCCCCCTGTCCAAGCGGACCCTCACTCACGATGGGCACCTCAGCCGGCCGCTCCCCGGCCACGGCAGACGCCTCGACTAGCGACCCTCCCGGCTCGCCGCCGGAGAAGGTCGTGTCCCCAGATAGCGCCTCCTTTCCGCGCACCTCGGTGGCCTCCTCCGAGGGGGCAATCTCCACCACCTCGCCCGCCATGACTTAGGGGCGGGGGTGGGGCGGCGCTGTTCCGCCCGCGGCCACGTGGGCGGGCGACCTCCGTGGCGGGCGTCTTCGCCGCCCCGCCCACGACCGGAGGCGAGAGTGGGGCGGCGCCTGTCCCGCCATGGCCACGCCCGCCGGCCACGCCCCGTGGCGACCTCCGCAGCGTGGACGCCCCTCGCGTCCTCATCACGCCCAAGGGCGTCTCCCCGGTCGGCGGCACCTCGGTCGCGCCTCGGCCTCTACGGGCCGTGCCACCGCCTCTGGGGCAGTCCCAAGACTCGCTCCTCGCCCCGACTTTAGCCGCTTTGTCGCAGCAGCGGGGCTGGCCGGGCCGGCCTTACGCTTCAGCCGCAAGGACAAGATGGGGAGCATCGGAGGAAAAGAAGAAAGAAAAACAACTACTAAAGACAGAGCTCATGGCCAAACAACACTTACCCCGACACCTTGATTCGAATGCCCGACGAGGCCGCACTCGCAAGAAGGGGCCTCAGGCGCTCCGCCGTCCTCACCCCTCCATCGGGCGTCCGACCCTCGCCCTCGGGCCTCCCTCCGCCGCCTCGGGTTGCTCGGGGTGGAGTTGGTCTTGCCGCTCGGAGTCACCGGGGCGGGTTGGCCTCGGAGGGGCCGCGCCTCCTCCGCCTGGAGTTGCACCCCGGCCGTCCACGCGTCCCCTCCGCTCGGGACGGGGGGTAGCCTCGGCGGCACTCTTCCCCCGCGGCGTTCCGCCTCCCCCTCGGGGGGACGTCGTGGCCTCAGCCTCACCATGCAGCCTCGGCTCCGGGGAGGCCGAGGCCGAGCACTTCGCCGTGGGCTCCTCCACCATGTGCGCACGCTCCGCACCGCCAGAAGGTTGGCGGTGCGACGCCTCCCCCGGGGAATCCAGTCCCAAGTAGCGACTGAGGTCGTCATCGTACCACCTCTCCTCCGCATCGTCATCACCATCGTCATCCGTGTTGGTGGTGTCCGACGGTGTATCCTCTCGCGGGAGGCCCTCCTACTCTTGGTGGCGCTGGCGCCTCCCCAGCTTCTCCTTCTCCCGCTGCTTGCGGACGTTCCGCTCCCTCTGGCTCTCCTTCTCCTTCCTCCTCGCCTCCGAGTGGGCCCGGTTCGTCTCCTTCTCTGCGGCGATAGGCGGTTTGCACGCCGCCAGCTTCCCGGAAAGCCCCTGCAGAACGAAAAGCAGGGTAAGGTCAGAAAAGGAGATAGAGAGCAAGCCTAGAACGCAGGCGTGACACTTACCAAGGGAATGTACCCCTTCTCGGGTCGCATCGTCACCTTATACATCACGGCGAGGTCCGCCGTCACCACCTTCTTCGTCCGCTCGAGGATCTCGTCATGGTCAAGATCCTCGGGCGCCATCCGGGTGCCCCTCCACTCGGTGCTGTCCTTCATGTCATACAGGGAATACCATCTTGACATGAGGGGCAGCACCCGCCGTTGGTGAAAGCGGGCGATCACTCCCGACGCGTCCAACCCCGCTCGGGTCAGACGCGCCAAAGCAGAGAACACCTTCCTCAGCGGCGTCACCTTCCCCGCAATCAGCTCTGCCTTCCACGACGGCGGCTCCGCATCGAACCACTTCCCGGTATACCTTGGCAGATGGCCGTGGTCGTTCCGGAGGTAGAACCACTTCGCGTGCCAGCCACGATTGGAAGACAAGAGCTTCGCCGGGATGTAGGCATCCCGGGCGCGGGCTCGTAGCTGCAACGTGCAGCTCCCGGCTCGGACGGCTAGCCTCTTCCCCTTCTCCAGCCCTTTAGGAGCCTTCAAGAAGAGGACGGCCTCAAAGAAGTAGAGCCAAAGGTCCCAGTGGGCCTCGACTCCAAGAAACCCCTCACACAGGGCGACGAACACCGCCGCCTGTGTGATCGAGTTGGGGCGAGATTGTGCAGCTCCAGGCCGTAATACTCCAGGAGCGCCCGGAGGAACCGACCCACCGGCATCCCGAACCCGCGCTCATGGAACGCCGTGAAACTCACGACGTATCCCTCCGGCGGCATCGGGAACTGGTGCTCGGGCGGCGGCACGATCCACTCCGGCTTCTGGATGTCGGAGCGGACACGGAGAAGGCCCTTCTCCTCCAGCGTCGCCAGCTCGGCCTCCGTGACCGCGCACGACTCCCAGTCCTCCGTGCCGACGATCTCGACCCTCGGCGCCATCAGGACGGCAGGCTGGATTGAGCGGCTGCGCGGCAAGGTTGTCTCTCCTCTCACTTCTTCCTTCACTCTCGGTGGCGCTCGAACAAAGTCCCGGCAACGGCAAGGGTAGGAGCAGAGGCAATGGCTGGGGAAGCGAGAAGAAAAACCAGCGGCCACCGTGCCCAGGTATTTATGCCCAGTAAAACCCTAACCCGTTCACCTACCAGCATTTAATGCGTATCTCCCTACCCGATTACGTTCTACACGGAGCCCCAGGCGCCCGCGCACGGGCGGCCACAGCCGCACGGGGTTAAGAAAATACACGCACGTTGCAGGGATAATCCCCCACAGGAGATCCCGGCTCATGGAGCCCGGGGCCCTGACGACGCGCGTGTCCACAGTGGCAGCCGCAGCGGTGCACGCCACCATCACGTCTCGTATGGGACCCACGAGCACGCGCGCAGCGCACCAACCGCCTTGGACTGGGGGGCCCACCACTTCTCCTGTAGCAAGCGGCGCCACGACGCCGGACGCTCCGAGAAGAGCGCCTCAAAAGGCGCACCCACGTCCCCGCGTGGGGATAGACCATGGGCTTCCTTCCCCGTGAAGGAGCCTGGGCGACGGCCCATTTACGGTCTAGAGGTTCGGAGGCTGGCCCACCGGTGGGTTCGACAGACACCTCAGGCCACCAGAGTCAGGGACGGCTCGGACGGTCTCATACACAGCCTAGCCCCGCGCAAGCGGGGACTGTCCCGTGCCGTGTTCGAGGCCAGCGAGGCAGTCTGAGTAGGGGGATCCCGCGTGGGAGTGCGCTGAGCCCTCGGGACCTGGCGGACGGGACCCAGGCCCCGCCTCAGACACGCCTTGCAGGCTCTAATGGAATGCGCCTCGGGCCTAGCCAACTCCTAGCGAGCGGGGCATAGGCATTCCACTTGGGTGACCGTTAATAGCTCACCGGATCTAGCCATGTTTGACACCTGTCAACGACGGCATGGTGAGATCCACCCTCCTCCCTGCGGAAGGGATGCAGAGGCACAGACAAAACTAACGACCAAGTACCGCTCGGCCGTCCTACACCAGAACGAGGCTCGGGGGCTTCCCCGGCACAGGGGCTGAGGTTGGGAAACGTCAACTAACTCACTCGCCAAACCTCCGGACAAGCCGACGGGCCTGGGGGCTCGGCAAATGGTAAGGACACCACAAATCAGAACACACGTAAGCCCTCGGAGGAACGCTCACACTCCTCCGAGGCCTCGGGGGCTACACCCAGCGGGTGCGCTCGCGTGCCCCCACTGGAGAACGTGACCTCCGGGGCAAATGAGCACCTTCACCAAACACGCATAAGCCCTCGGAGGAATGCTCACACTCCTCCGAGGCCTTGGGGGCTACACCCGCCGGGTGCGCTCGCGCGCATCCGATGTAGGAAAGCCCAAAACATTTAACAACGTGCCTGACGGGAACCTAGCTCAAGGCCACAACCTCCGAACGAGTGTACTCACTCCTTCGAAGGTTCGGGGGCTACTGTCGGGAACCAAAATAAGGGCCCCCCAAACTATTAGGCCCAATGAACGCAAAACCAGGCCATACAGTAGCAAAACACGGTCTGCCAAGGCCCAGCACACTGCTCACCATCCCGTCCGAGCCTCCCCCGCCGGGGTCTCGGACGGGCACTAACATTCCGAGCCGTCCGAGCCTTCCCCGCCGAGGCCTCGGACGAGCGCTAACTCTCCACCTCGTCCGAGCCTTCCCCGATGAGGCCTCGGACAGACGCTAACGCTCCGCCTCGCCCGACCCTTCACACAGACGCCTCGGACGAGCGCCCACTTTCCGTCCCGCAGGAGCCCCCGTGCCTAGGCCTCGGGACGGGCGCGCCCGCGCTTCCCGTCCAAACCGGGCCTCCGAGTTGACGTATATCTGCAAATCCGCCTTCCCACGGTACCCATCGATCGACGTTATCCCTTGGCGGGGGGATAAGAGCCGTCCCGTCACAACCCACACCTGCGCTCATGATTACGTTAACCCTCATAGTGGAAGCTAGGCCTGTCACTGTGAGACACTGTGTATCTTAACCCTATTGCCAGGTCAAGTCACCGAGGCTTCAGGACGGTGGCCGCCACGCCGGGGGCCATCATCCAGTATCATCCTCCGTACGGGAGTCAGGTCGGCCGGGACGCTGGTCAAACAACAGTACCTCCCGGGTTTTCTGAACCCGGGATGGGCAGCGATAGCCCCGATGACGGCTCTTTCCTGTGCCAACTGCCTCGCGTACGGCAGTGGGCGCGCCGCAAGATTCAGATGCATCTCCCCTGGCCTCTCCGTCAACTTCTACAGGGACAGCCATTCCTTCCGCCGCCAGGGCTGAGGACGCGACCCTTCACGGCCACGTACATGCTCTGCAGCAGGACAAGCTCCACAGTGTCGGCGCCTATCCTGGCGGACTCCGAGGCCTCGGATCAGGAGGGAGAGACGCTCACGACCTCTTCCCCTCACACGACGACACATTATGTAAACACTGTTCACCCCTTGCGGCTATAAAAGGGGAGGACCGGGCCCCTTCTCGGGCGAACGAAGACAAGCAACCTTAAGCCCTTCCACACACACGATATTGACACTTGCCTCAACTCGCTCACTCACGAGACTTGGGACCAGCTCCCTCTCTCCATCTGCTTGTACTCCCCTACCTACAAGCACCTTGGTGCAGGATAATACTAGTTTTACCTGTATTCTTCTTGCACACATTCCGGGGTTGGGAATACGCACCACAAATTCACTAGTCAGTACTAGAACCGCCAGTTTTAGCACCGACAAGCATATATATGGAAGTTTATCTAGCCTATCTTATCATGTTTGGCTTTGGTAGGAATATAAGCTTTGTCATACAAGAGCTCATCATGTAAGGTTTTGTATTTTTTTTTCAAAAGAAATCTCCGTAACTTTAGTGTCACTTAGAACAAGATAAATAGTAACTCAAACTTTTTCAATTATATCAATCAATCACCTAGACTTAGCTCAAGCATATGCAACCCACAAGTTTTAGGCTCAAAGTAAATCTTCATGTCAAAACAGTCTAAGCCAAAACTTGGGAAAACTTAAGTCTAGCAACTAGGCACTTTAAGAGCTATCACTTTTATCCTTTTAAGATTATCTCTAGAGCTTGACTATTTATTGACTCATAACTAGACACTCATTTTTATTTGGTTTTATATTTTAAAGACTCATAAAGACTCGACAAACATGAACCTTTATGTGCCCATATATTTTTGGTATTTTTATGACTACAAGACAGACTCAATAATCTCATAGGTATACTTACGATAATTAGGGGATGCCTTCCCCAAGCTAGTTGTTGTCGTGGTTAAGCATTGAAATTGAGTGATCCTCATGGAGGAGCTCATGCTTATAAGAGCAAGTGTTACCAGGAACATCTCGATCTTCACCCTTCAAGAAGTTGCTTTCTTCACACAATGGGTAACTGTATGTCGGAAAGGTGTACAACAAGGAGTGAAGATGAAAGACCCTGGGTGAACTAACTCTTGAAGTCATTCTGCAGAAAGCTCTCACAAAACACCAAAACTTGTGGAACGGATTAGGATAAAATAGTTTGTGGTTAGCCGTTTCGAGGATTGGATGTTATGGAGCTTTTAGAAAATAGTTTCCAAGTGATAAGGTTATAGCAGGATGTTCATCTAGTATTTTTTTTAGATTTTTTATTTTTGTATACAGAAAAGCAAAACATGTATGCATGATATTTTTGATATTTTTTGTGCCACCACAGTGAAAACTCCTACGGGCTTTTTATACCAAAGGGATTCTTATGGGGCTTCAAGTTTTTTATGATGAATTCAGCCTAATGCATGCTTATTTATTTTTGTTTGTTTTCTATGCAATACTAATATAGAAAAGTAAACATGCTAAAAAATAAATTATGCAATGCAAGAAAGTAAATATGGATAACTACCGATGTTACCTCCCGGCGAGGGTTTGATGTTTTGAGTCCTTCGAACTAGACTCCTCCTTGCAGTGGTTCATTAATTGAATACTTTTGTTTTCTCCTAAAGATGAGGATTAAGGTAGTGTCTCCACTAGTGGCGCTTCCAATGGTGGTGCCGCCTTCTTTTTTTTTATTAACATCTCGAAGCCAATCTTATGTGCATCATTGTTCTTGGTTTAGAACTTCCACTTGTAGAATTTGGAGAATCTCCCCTCACTTTGGTTGAAGTGTGTTCTACTCATAAAGACAAGGTAGAGATCAAGTGCATGAGCTCTGTTGGTGGGAAAAAACACCAACAGAACCACAAATTTATTCATTCTCTAACCTTAGACACAATAAGACTGATGTTGTTCACATTATTCATTTATAACATAAGTGAGAAGATCAAAAGTATAAATATAGCATTTAAGCTTATGAGATAAAGGAGTGGAGTTACTTAACCTATGGAAGGATTGTTTATCTTTATAAGTTATCAAGATTAACATGATGACTATCATCTTTTAAAAATAAGATATATCATATTTGAGCTCATTTAGTTAAGATTGAGATCATGAGAATGGTGCTATGATGTGTACTCCTAAGATCAAGAGGGAATGATGACCACTTACCTTTAAGATGTTACCTTTATTACTAGAGCGTGATGACACCATGTGGTAAAGGATAGATTGAATCTCAATGGTCTTTTCCTTCCTTGCATCTTGAGTTGTTTATTAGCATCTTGTCTCATATGTTGTAATCCTTTCTTACTCTTCTAAATTTCTGCTTCTCTTATTATTTCTTCTTTGCAAGGGATTAGTAGACAACGCATACCCGAAGGAATATATAATTTATTTAAAGTATGGATAGTGTTTGCCAAGGATTTAAAGATTAATTTGTAGCTCATGTTTTAAATGATTCACTATTACTTCAAATTTTTCAACAAGGTTAAAGCGAAGATATTATTTTGAAGAATACCTATAACCTTGATTTGATTCTATGAAGTCTCCTAATATAATTTAAACATTTTTTTATACAGGAGAGGATAGTCTATATACACAACTAAATTCTTATACAAATATGCTTTGATGTTATAATGTTTAAGTAATATTCTAAAGCATACTTATAATAGAGTAATGAAGTTCAAAAGACTAGAGATAGAATCAAGAATATGTAGGTGAACCAAAAGAGTATTTTATTTGTTTTAGGTTTTAGCAAATTAAGCATGACATAAGATAAGGATAATTAAGACATTTAACAATATGGTATAATATGTTGAATGTAGTTTAAAGTTGCATGAGGCTTGGGTAAACATACCTTATGTCTTGCAATGGTCCACTATCATGGTGAAGTGTAGACAGTGTTGAAGTGTTCTTCCATCCATTCCTTTTCATCTTAGTTTTTTGTATACACTTATTTTCCTTTCTTTTTATTTCGAACCATGATCAGACATTTATTTTTTCTTTCCTGCATAAATGTTAGTGGACACATACCCGAAGGATTGCAACAAGTTTGAAATGTGGGTTATGGTCTATGTAATTCATGCAAATTTTATCTATGCTAATAAAAGGATGGGCTTTTAGGATTACTTTAGCATAAATTTCTTTTAACAAATTTTGTTGGTAGCTGCACTTTTTTATATGATTCAAGGCAAAGATAACTTGCAACAAAGGATTAAGTGTATAAACTTTGATACTTACAGCTCTTCCATGGAGAATGAGTTGTCTCTTCCTTTTTTGTGCGAAGTTATTGGATTTCATCATATGCCTTGATTCGTCTCTTGATGTGAGTTCATCTCTTGACTTACCCGAATTGAATTTAAGAGTTTCCTGTAGGGGTTAGCCTAACAAAATATCCAATGTCTACTACAATAATTTCTAGTTCAATAACCAAACCAAACTCCATGTCTAATTTGATTAAGGTAGGCTATTTAACCTAAGCACCACGCTTAATTTAAAAGCTTTTTAGAAGTAAACTCAACACACCTTAGACTCAAAAACCAAACTAGACATCACGTCTAATATAATTCAAGAAGGCGGTTTAAACCAAGCACCATGCTTAATTTAAAAGGTGTATAAAAATACTTCAAAACCTAAGCATACAATAGCAAACAAAGATAGCATGAAAGCACTATAGAGGTTTACTCAATTAGAGATGATAGAGCATGATCATGTATGGTGAGAGTGTTTTTATTTATTTATTTTTAAATAGAGGTGCAAATAACATGCATGTGTGCAAGAAACTAAACATGCTGTGGATTTGATATGAGATGAAGTAGATGCATGGATTATTCAAAGTAAACATGCAAAGTGGAATGTAACAGGATAACTACTCATCAAATTTAAAGTCCATGAGCAAGACTTTCTCACCTTTTTTGATCAAATTTACCATGACTCACTATGGTATTTGTGAGTAGCGCAGCGTCTTTTCTTTGTCATATGTGATGAACTTTGAATTCATGTGATGATGACTTTTCTTCTTTAATCTACACATGGTTAGAATTATATATATATATATATTTATACATATATGTTTATGAGATGGCAGGGCTTCACTTGTTGATGGATCATGAATGTTCGGGCACCCCGAGTTCTTCAATATCTCTCATGTCTTGTTCTTGTGGAATTTCGCCGAGAAGGCTAAAACGATTGATATCCCGCTTATTCCACAACTCAACAAAACGGGGGTAATCCTACTAAAGCTAGCGGCATACTAGATTAGCAGATATCAAGATCATATCAAGATCGCCACGCCAATTTTCCCCGGTAATGGCGCCAAAAATGCTTGTTGGTATTTCTTATGCACAATTAAAATGTGAAGGATTCATAGCGTTTACGTAAAACCATTATAGCATTTTACAGGGAGTATTTCAGGTATCGTTATTTATATTTTACCACTGGAAAACAATGGATAAAGACATTGATAGTTCACCATCATGTATCTACTAACTTAAAACACCAACTAGACTATAGTAGGGGTAAATGATAGATAATAGGAATTATGCATATATGACATGGACACACAGGAGAATTCTATGATAAGAGAGTAGATAGCTAAAGTGAGAGGACAACGGGAGAGTTAAAGGTTCCTAAATACTTCTCTATTACTAGGGTTCTATAATAACTGATTCATGGTAGATATAGCAATCACACAATAGCACTTTGGAGCAGCAGTACCTTTCAACAACTCGAATAAGACTGGGAAGAAGGTAGTTAGGGAAGTCTGCCAAAAGCTCTACGAAACACCAACTCCGACGTGGTGGAATACGAAGGCCTAACAGAGCTGTCACTTCTGGGGCTACCATAACTAACCGTAGGAATTGGGCGCAACCTTAGGTAATCTATAGCCTAGACTCTATGTCTACACTATCGATTACTACCCTAGTCACAGCTAATAACTAGAGCACCTAATACAGACGGAGATCCTATGCTAAAGTATAACAACTATACTAGCCAATCAAATGTAATGCATAAAAGTAAATAGAGAAGATAAAATATATTAAAGTATAAGTCTTACAAGAATAGATACAAAGATATACCATAACTCTGAAGACTCCTCCGGAACCCGGGCGTAGCGCCGCTCTCTCTAACTCTCAACTAGAACTAATCTACTATATTGGAAAGTCTAGCCCTAATTCTCTAGAGGTGAGAGGTCATCCATTCGAGGGATGCCTCTACATCTCCATAATAATGTGGAGCCCCCAGAGAGGGGGGTCTGCCCCTGTATTTATAGCCCGGTGGGAGAAATGTGAGCCCTTTGATCAAACCGACTTAAGGTACGGTCAAGATGCATCCTTGAAGGCGGTGGAAGAAGCTTCCAGAAGACGGGCATGAGAGGCCATAGGGGGAGGTCGGCCGGCCCAAGGCAAGATGTCGGGCGGCCTGGGCCCAAGCCCAATCGGGCCCAGCTTCATTTGTGTGTTTTCTTGTTCCTTTTAGGGCCCAATGGCGTATGTTTAGATCTGGAGTTGATATCTCTTGATTCTGGGCTCCAAATATAGCAAATGATATATCCATTTTGATCGTCTCGACGAGCCCGTCGCAATGGTGCAGTCCAATTACTTATTTAAAATACTTTTATTTGATAGAAAATTGCATACTCCTGCAACACAAGTGAGAACACCAAAACTCGTGGAACTCGTTAGAATCAAAACCTACTACTATGCTTTGTAATCCATTTTATATCATTTCATGCAATAGTTGATGATTATATTTAGTGTTTAATGACCGTCAACAACTGTCCCGGTCCACGTCACCTCTACTGGCCTAGGCAAGCTGTCTCCGCCGTCGCAGCCGTCACTCCCGCCGTTGGCCGAGCCGCCCTTACTGGGCCGTCGCCGCCCCCACTGTGCGAAGGTATTGAGCCTTTAGATAGGTGCATTGTGTGTGGTTGGTGGCCATCGAGCCATTCGATGTGGTTGTCGGTCATCGAGCCGCTTTTGTGCCGTTATCTGTGTCTTATTGCAGGTGTGGGTGTTGTCACCGTGTAGGGGAGGTGCTATCAAAATTTTAAATTAACAATATGTGTGTACATTTATTTTGTAGAGAAGACTCCGTTGGTGCCGAGCTTGAGTTGACCCCGATCGTCTTCCTCGCCGTTGCGGGTCTGCCTGCACCGTGTCGCCTCGCCACTGCACCGAATCGCCACGGCTCCGCTAGCCTGACTGCACCACCACCTAAGGTATAACCCCTCTTTCCGTATCAAGGTCGTAGGTCACATCACCTAGTTAGGCGTCTTCCATTCAAAAGAAATACGGCTGGAGGTATGCAGATCTTTGCATATCGAAGACCGTATCTATTTCGAATTATCCACATTAATTGGACAGCCCGCGTATGCATTGTTGGGGTTAGTTTCTATGGTTTGCTCCGATCGGAGACTGAGTTTCGGCATCACCTCCTTGTTGTTCTCCGAATGCATGATCTCCCTATTGGGGCGTGCACCTGGAGAACAGCGGGGAGGTGCTACCGAAATTTCGTCTCCGATCAGAGTAGACCATGGAAACTAACCCCAACAACGCATACGCGGGTGAGATTAGGACCTATCCTCACCTATTAGAGAGTAGGAGACCGATGTAGGTAAACTTGATTTTTACGTTTCTCGCTAATGTATATGTTAGAAGATGGATGATCGTGACTGGATGTACATGGGCCGCCCAAGTGATAGTGATTACAAAAATGAATGGACTGACAAGACCCATTCCTTCTTGGAGCAAGCATTCAGCGAGGTTGCTAAAGGAGCGAGTCGGGTTGTGTGTCCCTGCAGCAGATGTGCTAATAGGAAAAGGCAATGCAAGGATACCATGGGTAAACACCTTGTGAAGTATGGGTTTACCCTGGACTATACCCGATGGATCCACCATGGTGAAGCCCATCGAATGAGAGAGGAGGTGGTGAGAGCACGCGTCGAGGAATTTGATGCCGATGCCGGGGTAGCAGACATGTTAGATGACTTTTATTAAGCACAGTTCGGTGATGGACGTACGGATGAGGAGGAGGAGCCAGAGGCCACCGCAAAGGCGTTATATGATATGTTTTCTTCTGCACAACAACCCCTTCACGGCCACACAAAGGTCTCTCAGTTAGATGGCATTGGCCATCTAATGGCGTTAAAGCCTCAGCTTAGCTTGAGTCAAGACACCTTTGATAGTATGCTGACAGTTGTTGGCAGCTTGCTTCCAGAGGGCCACATTCTGCCGAAGAGCATGTATGAGTTGCAGAAATTGCTTCGTGCCCTTAAGATGCCGTATGAGCAGATACATGCATGTCCGAAGGGATGCGTTCTATTCAGGAAAGAACACACGGAAGCAAAGTACTGTCCGATGTGTAAATCCTCTAGGTATCTGGAGCTAGACTCTGCCGATGGCCAGAACAGGTAGCTTGACATCCCCGTGTCAATCGTACGGCACCTCTCTTTCAAACCGAGGATTCAACGGCTATACATGACTGAGGAATCCGTGAAACAGATGACATGGCACAAATATAGGAAACGATACAATCCTGACAAGATGGTACATGTATCCGATGGTAAAGCGTGGACCCACTTTGATGGCATTCATCATGAGAAAGCTAAAGAGGCTTGTAATGTCCGTGTTGTGCTTGCGACAGATGGGTTCAATCCTTATGGCATGATGGTTGCGTCCTACTCATGTTGTCCTGTGTTTGTGATCCCCTCAATCTCCCCCCGGTGTGTGCATGCAACGACAAAACATGCTATTGACGTTGATCATTCTCGGACACCCGGGGAATCATATGGGTGTGTTCATGGAGCCCATCATTGATGAATTGATCATTGCATGGAATCAAAGGGTATGGATATACGACCGTGCTATAAAGAGAAACTTTAGGATGTATGTTTGGTACCATTACTCCCTGCATGACTTCCTAGCGTATGGCATGTTCTGCGTATGGTGTGTTCACGGGAAGTTTCCCTGTCCAGTATACAAGAAAGCTCTAAGGTTCATTTGATTGAAAAAGGGTGGCAAGTATTTGGCTTCGACCTGCACCGATAGTTCCTCCTGTCTGACCATCCATTCAGACAAGACATCAAGAACTTCACGAAAGGGCTCGTGGTGACAGATCCTGCACCCCAGATGTTGACTGGTGCCGAGGTTCATGAAAAGATAGATGCTCTGGTGCTCAACAAAGAATGTGATGGGTTTGTGGGGTATGGTCTGCAACATATGTGGACGCATAAGTCAGGCTTGACTCAGCTTCCCTATTTTGATGATCTTCTCCTTCCGCACAACATTGATGTAATGCACACTGAAAAGAATGTCGCCAAGCACTTTGGGAAACAATCATGGATATTCGTGCCCACTAATTTAACTCGTACTTAGTTTCATATTTTGAGTTGCATATTAACCATTCGTTTGTGGCTTTGGCTTGCAGGCCTAAATTGATACGACTATGACTCCTGAGTTGAGACAGGTTGCCGATGGCTTTGGATTTAGGGTCAAGTCATTTAATGGTTGTGATGTGAACGGATATCGCTTCCACACAACAGGCTACGAGCAGCTTCATCCAAATCGAAGAACAACAAGTTTCAAAGTTTTTACGCCAGGCCAGGATGGGGTCGAGTATTATGGAAGAGTTCAAGATATATACGAACTCACTTTTCATGGTTCAAGGCCATTTAATCCTGTCATATTCAAATGCCACTGGTTTGATCCTGCAGTAATGAGACAGACCCATTCTAATCTTGGTCTAGTTGAAATTCGATAGGATACCGTCCTACCCGGAGACGATGTGTATATTGTGGCCCAATAGGTGACGCAAGTTTATTATCTCCCTTATGCGTGCTAAAGCAAAGAGCACCTGAAGGGTTGGGATATTGTGCACAAGATATCACCGCACAGCAAATTACCTGTCCCAAACAATGAAGATTATAACTTCAACCCAAACACATACGAGGGAGAGTTCTTTCAGGAAGAAGGGCTAGAAGGGAGGTTCGAGATAGACTTGACCGAAGCGATAGGAATGGAAGTTGATCTAGAAATGGTTGATAACGAGGACGATAGAGATGAGGTTGAAAATATGCGAGACTTACAAATGCTTGAGCGACTTCGTTTAGGCAATGACGACGAAGACAACATTCCTCCATTGGACGGGATTGATTATTTTGACATGGTTGATAGTGACGATGAGACTTATGATCCAGCTAATCCTAATCATGAAGATTATATTTAATACATGTAATGCTATATATTATATTTTGTTTATATTGTAATTCTATTTTCTTATATATGCATATTATTTTCTAATCATGTTTTGTTTATTTAACCTCCTTTTCTATATTATATCTTGTTTGTTCTTGTCAAACGCAGGTGCTTCGTTGAAGATGGTGGGCAGCCGGTCGATGAACCTGGCCGCGTTGTACAGCCGGACACGAGCTGTAGTGTCGGCTGCAGCTCAGGGGACGTCCAACAGGAGGAAGAGGAGGAGCAGGTGCACGAGGGAGCCGTCTCCTCCTACGCCGCGTGAGCAGGAGGACGAGCAGGAGCAGGCCAGGGACGAGGAGAAGGAGGACGAGGTGATAGCACCCTAGATAGACGAGGGGGAGCAAAAGGAGGAGCAGGACTGGGAAGAGGAGGAGGAGGAGGACACGGTGGGTGCTAGTTCTACTTCTTCTGGTACCTCATCGGGTGTGTACTTACGAGGTCCCGCGAGTCTCTCTCTAGTACCGCACCTGACCCAGCGGCCAGTGATTCACCCCGAGGGGCCAAAGTAAGTAGCTTTCATGGTATTACTATTTCATATAATATATTGAAAGTTGAGTTACAAACTATTGTTATTGATTAACCATTTTTTAGAAACTGGACGGTTGTGGCCCAGGGTGCTGGTCATGCACACTCACCGAATGGCATCCTAGGTCTTCTTTGTAAGTAGCACTACCCTGGCCTGGTGGCGTACGCCGGGAAGGAGGAGCCTGCCTGGACCTTCGACCACTACGCCGTTGCCGAGGATCCGGTTGCCGGCACCAAGGCGACGCATGTCTTGCTGGAGTTCTGGATAAGTCTTTCATGCAGTACTAGTAAGCTCAATGCATCACATTTATTGCACTTATCTTTAGACAATAAATGGATCCATCATGTATGTGTGTAGACTTATTTCAAATGCAAGGAGGGATACGAGGCAAGGGCCCAGGCCATGGCTACCAGGTCCTGCAAGAAGCTCGTCTCCGACTTGCACTACGAGGCGCCAGGCCATCGTCACTTATCACGGCCTCAACCTTGGGCAGAAGGTCAACAAAACACAAGCGAGGACGATGACGCTGACCCGGGACCAGTACATCATGGTATATAAAGAATATTACCTTTCGGTTTACATATGTCTACTTTGATCTACTTATATGTCAAATTGTGACGTGCAGACTTGCCCCTGGTGGTGCTCCGCCCAACATGACTGCTGGGAGCAGATCGTGGACAGATGGTGCGGCCAGGAGTGGGAGGAGGCCCACAGCGCTAAACAGGAGTGTCGTTTGATGATGCCCGGCATAGCGCACCATCAAGGCGGCCGCAGCCTCACCGGATATGCACACGCCTAGGTAAGCGAAACCGTTGATCTATTCTAACGTGTGATTCTTTCCGCCCTAACTCTGTTTCTTGCAATCTTAGGCACATGGTGGCGCTCCTTGTAACAGAACCGCCCAATTTATAAAAGCATAAGTGCAAAAACCACTCGCCATGCAAGTAATTTAACACACTTAAGCCCTTAGAACCGCCCAATTTATAAAAGCATAAGTGCAAAAACCACTCGCCACGCAAGTAATTTAACACACTTAAGCCCTTATAAACCCGGTAGTCTGGAAATCTCGAAAGATTTCAAACCAAACATCATCAACCAAGATCGTACAAGTTTAGCGTCACCATCCATATGTTATAACATTTCACAAATAGTTCGATAACATCAGAGTGCGGAAATAAAAGTTATTACAAACCCAGTCTTCAAATACGAGTAGCGAAAATAAGTAGTTTTGAAAGCTCAACCCAACACACACTTAAGTTTAATACAGTGCCAGCTGACAGTCAATCCACCAAAAGCAGTTGGGGAGAATATTAAGAAATGACCTTGCCCTTAGTCTCTTAATCCACTGGATAAAGACAGGTCTCGCAGTACCCGTGGAAGGTATGCCCGTCTGCACAAACAACAAGCGGGAAAAACCCAGAGTACGAGAAGGTACTCAGCTAGACTTACCCGTTTGACTTAAAATAAAAGACTCCAAGGAGTATGACAGGCTTTATCAGGGGATAGCTTGACTCATTTGCGGGAAAGCAGTGGTAACTATTTTATAGTGACTGCTCAACTTAATCATCCCTATTTATGCTAGGTGAGCACCTACACTATACATGATCATAGTATATTAATCATGATTAAGCAATCAAGTAGTAACCATAATCATTTAGCTTAACTCATCATCATCATTATCAACATTCCATAATCATTACTACGATGGCGTAGCTCAAGTCAAGTGTTCACTGTCCAGGAACGATGGCGATTCGAATCGATTACTACTGAGCTCAGGGGGTATTTCTCACACAAACCACACTCACTAGCTAAGTGAGTTACAGGTCACCGTGGCATCTATTCGGGAAGAAACGCGGTTTCGACCGGTACCACCATACCCGGGGCCGCCCGACTGTCTTAGTCAGCCACGCTGGACCTCGGACTTACTCTTCGCGCCCCCGTGGTCCCCCATCCATCTACAATACGGTGCGCAGGGATCGAGAGCCGGCCTGAATAGTGTTAGGCTTAGCGGTCGGAACGACTTATCCGGCCAGCTAAGTGTGAGGCATGCGTTCAACATGACTCGAGGGACGCGCAATGGCATGGTCCTTAATCGACACAGACGGAATCACTATAGTCCAACAACCCCATAAGACTCCTTCCGGTCTCCATTTATCACAAACATAACCATTAACCAGATGATATCAACATAAGCTCTTTCATCAATCATAAGTAGCCACCTATGCTCGCGGATGATAGAAAATCACCCGACTTTTACCGTCTAAGCAGACTAAGCAATAAACTCGCCCTAGACTAACAGGGTAATTCAAGGTAGGATAATTCAAAGGTAATTCAAGGATATAATGCATCAACGGTTGCAATCAACTCCTATACTTAATGCATCAATCATAAAGCATAATTAGGCTGTTAGAAAGCATAGGTAAGTGATGCTCGGGGCTTGCCTTTCTCGAAGTCGCTCGCAAAGTGATTCGGGCACTCAAGTAGATCGTCCTCTTCGCTCACCGGCTCCTCTTCGAGTCCTTCCTGCTGCTGCTCCTCGACTGGGCTCTCCTCGTACGGTGAAGTGAGGGGGCCCTCCTGCGAACCTGTATGATGCAAATGCCCGATATAAACATAAAGAATGCATAGGTGCGATGCTCATGAATGAAGATGACTAACAGTTCATTTGACAGAGTAGGTGCATATCTCCTCTCTACTAACAATTTATCTCATTTACTGAGTATGTGCATATCTCTTCTCTAAACACTTAGAGAAGTGTATAAAAAGGTGGGTATGCACACACACAACACACATGTATAAAAAGAGAAGTAACACTACTCATAAGTCAAACATCATATTTCTAATATGGCACTGCATAACATGACCAGTAAGCTAAATATAATTAAAAGTGTCCAAAAAGCAATATAGAACTTATTAAAACCATTAATTCAAAGCCTCATCATTTCATGTGAATTTAA
Organism: Chrysopogon serrulatus; assembly: GCA_015844335.1. Taxonomy (NCBI): domain Eukaryota; kingdom Viridiplantae; phylum Streptophyta; class Magnoliopsida; order Poales; family Poaceae; genus Chrysopogon; species Chrysopogon serrulatus. The sequence goes on from JADLZL010002036.1 coordinate 41,844, forward strand.
GGGCTTGAACTGTGACCTCTGCCTAAACAGTCCAGAAAATTCTACAAAAATTACAGTAGCTACATCATGCCAACAGAAACTCATGCTAAAATTTTCATCACATTTCATAACATATCATGGCCTACACAAAAATAACAAGCAACAGGACAGAAATGCACATTTAATTACTTTGTACTGTGAAAAGTGTTAAACAACAGATTTCATATTTTTATTTAGAACTTCTTAGCACAAGAGCAGTCATCAAAAATTACCAGGTCATAAATCCTCAAAATTAATTTACTAAAAATCATTCAATAATCAGCCTAGAATTGAATTTAAATCATATTCCAATATTTTTACACAGGAACTGCATGATACATATTTTTTCCAGAAAGTACATCACATAACAAGTCTAACAAAACAAGATTCACATTTTTTTGAGCAATATACACTTTACCATGCATTTAACCAGATTTTAGCTTTTATAGCATTTAAATAAATCTATACAGAAAAGTACCACCAAACATGCATTTCATATTTTTCCCTGGTAGATCTACTCATAAGAAACCTAGCAAAATGAGTTTCATCAAATTTGGATCACATTTACTCAAGTTATGAATTTAAAACCAATTCAAAGCATTTCTGGAAAAGAATAAAACTAAAATCCGAAACCCTAATGCTACGTGCACCTGGTCGATGGACCAGAGCCGACGACACGCGGGCCCGTTGGGTCAACCGACCCCACGGGTCAGCTGGGCAGAAAGCAGAGGCGGCGGTTGACCGCCTCCCGCCTGCCGGGCTCGTCGGCGGCGAGGGTGGCACCGTCGTGCTCCTCACGCCGAGGCGCACCCAGCGGTGGTGTTGGTTGCGCGGGAGGTGGCCGGAGTTGCGGGCGGCGACCCGGCGGCGGTGCACGGTGGCCCCTCACGGTGAAGCCGACGGGCGATTGGGCCAACGGGTGACGGCGAGGCACGGGTGAGGCGTCAATCGGTGCAATTGAGCTCGTCGGTCGTCGATTCGAACCTAAGCGGCTATGGTGCGCGTGGAAAACGAGCGTGCGAGGGAGAGGGTGGGTGGCGGTGGCGTGGACCGCGAGCTCCGGGAGCTCCGGCCATGGCGCGGTGGTGGCGTTGGCCATTCGGCCCTTACCGTTGCAATGCAGCGGCGGTGGGTGGCTTAGACGCGTGCGGGGAGTGGTGGCGAAGCTCGCGTGTGCGTCGATGAGCCGTGAGCGTGCTCGACGGCGGCGGAACGGCGGCGTGCGCTCGCGGCGATGATGGCGCTGCGCCATGCGCGCGAGAGAGCGAGAGGGCAGAGGGAGGGAGTGGAGTGGCGAGTGAGTGAGGCAGGGGCGCGTTCCAATTTGAACGGCCGGGACCGGGCGCCGGTGCGGGGCCCCACGGCCAGGCATCGCCGGCCACGCAAAGACGGCGGCCGCGACGGCGGCGAAGCGTGGCGCCCCGGCCCGAGCCGGTCGGCCACGACACGCTGGCGCGGGCGCTGGCGTGCGGCGGGCGCGGGCATGGGCCGTGGGCCGTGGGTCAAAAACGGCCTGCCCATTTGCCGTGATGTTTTTTTGAATTTAATTTAAATCTAAACAAAAAATACACCTTGGGCAAATTTAAAAGCATTTTCATGAAATGTGTCCAAAATAAAAGTTGTAGAGAATTAAAAACTAAACAACTTTTTTATTTAAGGCTTGAGTTAAAATTTCAAATAGATTTTGAATTACAAATTTATTTTGAATTAAGGGCATGTAAAAAGGAATTTTCCAATTATTTTCTTTTGCTCTAAAATGCACCAAATCTTTTGCAATAAATTTTGTTACAACTTTTCAAAATGCTGGGCAAGTGAATCCAAACTTGATCAAGTCATTTGCAAGGCAATTAATTAACTAATTAAACAAGCAAGCAAGCAATTAAGAATTTAAATGCAAAGCACATGAAATGATAATGCATTTAGGGTTTAATGCTTGATGATGCTTATGCCATGATAAATGATGATTAAGTTAATTAATTAGGTGCCTAATGCAAGCTTAACACTTGAGGTGTTACAGCCCTCCCCCCTTAAAGAAATCTCATCCCGAGATTTAGGGTTACTAACCAGGTTTTATGGAATTCGGGATAAACTTCTTTCAGGTAATCCTCCGTTTCCCATGATGCATCTCTATCATCATGGTAGCTCCACACGACCTTGTAAGTGCGCACCAAGCGATTCCGAGTAACTCTTTCCTTGCTATCCACGATTCTCACAGGTTCTTCCTTATAAACTAGGTCAGATGCTAGCCTCAACTCTTGCTCATCGACTCTTTCTTCGGGTACACATAAATATTTCTTCAACTGAGAGACATGAAAGACTAGAAAGATAGTACCCATTGACTCCGGTAACTGTAGCTTGTAAGCAACTTCACCTTTCTTCTCGAGGATTATGTACGGTCCTACATACCTTGGTGCAAGCTTTCTTTTGGCCCCAAATCTTTGTGTACCTTTGATTGGGGAAACTCTTAGGTAAACATAATCACCCACTTCAAAAGAAAGGGGTCTTCTTCTATTGTCGGCATAATTCTTTTGTCGGGACTATGCAACTTTCATGTGCTCTTGAATAATTTGAACTTTCTCTTTAGCTTCGGGGACAAAGTCAATACCGTAGTATCTTCTTTCTCCCGCTTCGACCCAATTCAACGGAGTTCTACACTTTCTACCATACAAAACTTTAAACGGTGCCATCTTGATACTCTCTTGATAACTGTTGTTATAGGAGAACTTGGCCAGAGGTAGCCAAGATTCCCACGAACCCTTAGCAGATAGCACACATGCCCTCAACATATCTTCAAGAACTTGATTAAGTCTTTCAGTCTGACCTGAAGTCTGAGGATGATAAGCAGTGCTGTGCAGTAACTCAGTTCCCATGCCTTCATGCAAGCGAGTCCAAAAGTGAGCAGTAAACTGTGGTCCTCTATCGGACACGATGGTCTTGGGTACACCATGCAAATGAACAATCTCAGCAATGTAGAGGTCAGCATACTGAGGTGGCATGTAGGTAGTCTTGACAGGTAGGAAGTGAGCTGATTTGGTTAGTCGATCGACGATCACCCAGATCGAATCATTTCCCTTCTGTGAAGTTGGCAAACCCGTGATGAAGTCCATGCTGATGTCATCCCATTTCCATGCAGGAACTAGTAGAGGATTTAGTAAACCTGCCGGCTTCATGTGAATGGCCTTAACACGATAACAAGTATCGCATCGAGCCACATAAGCTGCTATCTCTTTCTTCATCTTGGTCCACCAGTATCGAGGTCTCAGGTCATGATACATCTTGTTGCTTCCAGGGTGAATGGATAGCTTGGAAAGGTGGGCTTCATCCATCATCTTGTTCTTGAGTTCACGGTCCTTCGGCACGACAAGACGGTTGTCGAACCAAAGTACACCATTATCGTCGAGCCTGAAATGTGGAATTGGTTCCTTCTTCATTCTTTCTTTGAGGTAATAGATACCAGGATCAGTCTTTTGGCCTTCAATAATCTATTGATCTAGGGAACACTAAACTTGGATATTATGCATGACAGCAGGATGCAACAGATTGAACACGTCTTCAAATAACGGCTCTACAGCATGGTGATGCGACTTGCGGCTTAAGGCATCCGCAACTACGTTTGCCTTGCCAGGGTGATAATGTACTTGCAAGTTGTAGTCTTTGATCAACTCTAACCATCTTCGCTGTCTCATGTTGAGCTCGGGCTGAGTAAAGATATACTTGAGACTCTTATGATCGGTGTAAATATTGCACATATTTCCTAGCAGATAATGCCTCCAAATCTTCAAAGCATGGACAACGGCTGCTAACTCCAAGTCATGCGTTGGATAGTTGACTTCATGTTTCCTCAGCCGACGTGAAGCATAAGCAATGACTCGGCCATCTTGCATTAACACACATCCCAAACCAATCTTCGATGCGTCGCAATAAACATCAAAAGGTTTCTCGATATCAGGCTGTGCCAGAACAGGGGCAGTGGTCAGCAATTCTCGCAAGGTGCGAAAAGCTGTCTCACACTCCTCTGTCCGGACAAACTTGTGACCTTTCTATAGCAAACTTGTCATTGGCTTGGCAATCTTAGAGAAATCTGGAATAAAACAGCGATAATACCCTGCCATTCTAAGAAAACTCCGAATCTCATGAACTGATGTCGGTGACTTTCAGTCCATAACTTTCTGTACCTTGTTTGGATTAACTGAGATACCATTTTCAGAGATAATATGACCAAAGAAAGTAACTTCCTTTAGCCAAAACTCACACTTGCTAAACTTGGCATACAGCTCATGCTCTCTAAGTCTGGTTAACACAACCTTCAAATGCTGAGCATGTTCTTCTAACCAGAATATCATCCAAGAATACAATCACAAACTTATCCAATTCTGGCATAAAGACTGAATTCATTAGATACATGAAGTATGCAGGAGCATTTGTTAAGCCAAAAGACATAACAAGATACTCGTACAACCCGTATCTAGTAACGAACGCAGTCTTATGCACATCTGACGGTCGAATCTTAATCTGATGATACCCTGGCCTCAAGTCAATCTTGGAAAACACTTTAGCTTTGGACAACTGATCAAACAGAATATCAATCCTCGAAAGAGGATATTTGTTCTTGACTGTCACGGCGTTGAGTGGCCGATAGTCAACGCACAGCCTCAAAGACTGATCTTTTTTCTTCACAAACAGAGCAGGACAACCCCACTCAGAGGTACTTGGTCTGATGAAACCTAACTTGTTAAGCTCATACAACTGCTTCTTCAACTCTGCTAACTCATTGGGTGGCATACGGTATGGTCTCTTGGATATCAGAGCTGTACCAGGTAGAAGGTCGATTGCAAACTCAATCTCCCTATCAGGCGGTAACCCAGGCAACTCTTCAGGAAACACATCAGAAAACTCACAAACCACCGGAATCTTAGAAAGGGAAGAAGCTTGAATAGCATAAGTTAACTTGGACATGTCCGCTACCCGAGGTAATAACACTTGAAAAGTGCCATCACCCTCAGGGTCCTTCAGGGTAATTGTTCTATTTGCTGTATCAATCACTACTTGCTTATCCTTCATCCAATTCATTCCCAAGATAACATCCAATGTTAAACCGGGCATAACTACCAAACTAACTCTATAACACTTGTTACCCATTATAAGGACTGTTCTCTCAAGCAACTGATTAGATATGACTTCCGCACCGGCGGAACTTATACGGTACCCAAAATCAAGCTGCTTAAGCTCTAACTCATGTGATCATGCATATGCTTGACTCATGAAAGAATGCGATGATCCAGAATCAAACAAAACAACTGCAGGGTGTTAGTTGATAAGAAACGTACCCGCTGTAACTGGTTCTCCTTCGGGGATCTCATCCATGGTGGTGTGGTGCACACGAGCTGGGTAGGTTGCCTGCTTCTTGGGGTAGGGGCAGTACTTGGCAAAATGACCCATCTGATTGCAGTTGAAGCACGGACCCCTTACGGCTAGTGCTGCGGCCGTTGAACCACCGGTCTTGGCTCGAGCTTGTAGGGGCAGGAGGCCGATACGCCCTCTGGTTCTTCGGGGGTGGTGGAGCTGTGGGATTCCTTCTTGGGGCTGGTGCTCAAAACCTCGAACCTGGTGCAGGGGGACGATACTGCGGACGATTCGCCATTGGAGCTCTAAACTGAGAAGATCCCGCTTCAAAGTTCCTCTTGCGGTTCTTGGAGGCAGCATGGAGGTTGTTGTTGTTTTCTTGGGTCAAGCAATCACTGATAAACTCGTTGAAGGTGGATCTGGAACTGATGCCCATAGTCTTGGCCATCTTGGTGTTGAGGCCCCTCTTGAAACTGGCTATCTTATTTTCCTCAGTATCCACATAACTAGGGGCATAACGGGACAAGTTGTTGAACTCGTGGAATACTCATTCATGGTCTTGTTGCCCTGTGTAAGCTTCATGAACTCTGATAATTTTATAGCCATCAATCCAGGGGGAACATAGGTGCTGCGGAACACCCGAGTGAACTGGTCCCACGTGATAGGAGCGTTGGGTGGGAAGGTGGTGCGCTGATGAGACCACCAAATTCCAGCTGGCCCCCGAAGTTGATGAGCCCCATACTCTACCTTCAAAGACTCCATCATACGAAGAAGACGGAACTTGTCCTCCATCGTGTTGATCCACTCTAGAGCTTCAAGAGGTTCTTTGGCTTGTAGAAACTTGGGTGGATCAGTGTCGAGAAAATCCTTGAAAGTGCTATACTGGTTGACTTGGAAATCACGGTGGCCTCCCTGGCTAGTGTTGGCCGCAATATCGCGTAGTGTAGCTTCCATGTTGCGTTGACTGCCAAGGAACTGTTGGAACAACTGCTCCGCGGTCAACGGTGGGGGTGGTGGTGGTGGTAGATCAGTCCTAGGATTTCCACCGTTGCTTCCGTTCCCTCCGTTGCCACCATCTCCACCGTTTCCTCCACTACCGGCGTGCCCTCATCGATCACATTACCGCTAGCGGTGCGGCGTGTTCCCACCATCTGCATATTTTGGCAACAAACAATTATTAGGTGATGTTACAACATTGTAAGTGAATGTAATAGTCATGCCAATGAATTATTGGAAGAAATAAATTCATTCAATAACACAAAGGCACAAAGATTCATTTTTCCACAATTCATAACATCACTAATCATATTACTTAAGGGCATTATCCGTGGCATACAACATCCAAAATTGCCAGCATACATACACTGGACTTTAGACGTTCAGGTAGCACCCCATACATAAAGATCCAACACATGAGTCCCACATCTCATAAAGGTTACATGTCAACAACAAAAGAAACAAAAGCACAGCTAAGACTAGCGATGAAGCTACTAGCCTACTCGTGCTCGCTCTCTACATCAGACTCAGCGGCGAGAACAATGTCTCTAGCAGGTGCAGGTGCAGGGGCAGGTGGTACGTCGGCGTCCTCCTCGCCTCCGTCAGCGTCGATGACTCCAGGCTCCATCTCTGCAGCTCCAGGCTGGTGGTGAGGGTGAACCTGGTTGTACAGCTAGTGGTACTCCTCGTGCATCTGCTCAATGTAGTACTCCCTGTCAAAGAGCAAGTGCCCCAGCTGATGGACATCGTTCTGGGCTTCATTCCTCTCTACTACAAGGCGTGCCATCATGAGATCGTTGTTCCTTTCACCCTCCTCCATGCGTGCAACTCTTGCGCGCTAGCGGGCTATCTCTATGTGCATCTCTCTCTCTGTGGCTAGGGTGTCATCCCTGTTAGCTGTGACAAGGTCCAACTGCAGCCTCAAATCTCGGACATGATCCGAGTGCCTTTTCTTCATCTTCAACTCACTTTTTCTCATCACCTTGTTCCAATCCCCAACCTTGTACATAGCTGCCTGAGTGGCATCGTAGGTCTTCATCATGGCGTACATTGCACTCATCGCGGCGTTGTCACTGCCCTCGATCTCATCAATCCCGGGCCGGCCGAGACATCTTTGGGGGACCGCTCCCAAGCCGTGTCCGAAGGGTCACCTCTCGGGAAAGACTCTCGCTAACGCCCTCGCTAGGCTCGGTGAAAGCGGTCCATGATAGTGCGCGGGACAAAGAAGGCGGCTCGCTAGCCCCTTCCCGAGGAGTGACTCCATAGGCCGGAGACGCCATCCCTCCCACTTGGAGTCCTCGTGTAGTAGTGGAGGGACGGTCACCTCCACATAGACCATGTCGTCCCCCATCGTTGGGTTCCTCTGTCACCCAAGAGTACACCGGTCGCTGCTCCTCAGTGTAGCCCACGTGACCAAGCACTCTCCAGAGAAGTGTGGGCATACCAAACTCCTCTAAAAAGTGATCCTCCCTGACAACCGTGCGGGGAGCAAGCTGCCCGCGAGGTACCGCCTCCCCGTGGACTTGCGTGCGGTGCGCGCCGTGCGGGCCATCTGTTAAAAAATTTATCCCGAGTGAGACAAGTGATTAATTAACAAGTTTTTATTTACTTGAGAGATGATCAATTTATAAGGGAAGGATAAATGCAATGACATGAGATGAACAAACATGATGTATGCACGTAACTTACGTCCTCACAAACTTAGAAAAAAATAACTTTTAGCGGTATAAGCGGTGGCATACAACGTTCTCTCATAGCGTATAACTAGGCATTCTACACGAATCGCTGTTATGTACCTGCGGAAAATCCACTTCAGCCCATCCCAACAGTATGAATATAATGCATTGCAGAAATGTAAAGATTAAATACTCACATATACGTGCATTCCCAAATACACGCACATATAGTACAACTACCCGATCCTCGTCCTCATGACGGCATCATCTCAACAGACGGCACAACCCACAATTAAACACCTTGGTAAATACATGGTTTTGATATATAAGTACTTTCAGCATCACACTAGCACTCCCCTAGATTGCCGGTTGGACAACCATGCTCTCATAACTCACACTTACCGAGGCGTAGAGGCATTTTGAACCATACATTACCATTCAAGTTTAATGGCACCCATACAATTACCTTTGCGTATGGGCACAAAGTGAAAAGAAAATATGATGCAAGCCCCCAAGTTAGTACTTAAATAGCCACCTAGTGTCCTTAATTGGGCATAAAGGATATGACCACTGGCACACTCTTAATTTTGCAATAAGATTTTCTCAAAAGACTTATAGATCTATAAGTTAAAAATTCAGTTTTGAAACCAAATACTTTTATTTTAAATACACATGTGAACAGTAACCGCTAAACCTTGCTCTGATGCCAGCTGTAACAGAACCGCCCAATTTATAAAAGCATAAGTGCGAAAACCACTCGCCACGCAAGTAATTTAACACACTTAAGCCCTTATAAACCCGGTAGTCCGGAAATCTCGAAGGATTTTAAACCAAACATCATCAACCAAGATCGTACAAGTTTAGCGTCACCATCCACATGTTACAACATTTCACAAATAGTTTGATAACATCAGAGTGCGGAAATAAAAGTTATTACAAATCCAGTCTTCAAATACGAGTAGCGAAAACAAAGTAGTTTTGAAAGCTCAACCCAACACACACTTAAGTTTAATACGATTACCGGTGACGGTCAATCCACCAAAAGCAGTTGGGGAGAATATTAAGAAATGACCTTGCCCTTGGTCTCTTAATCCACTGGATAAAGACAGGTCTCGCAGTACCCGTGGAAGGTATGCCCGTCTGCACAAACAACAAGCGGGAAAAACCCTGAGTACGAGAAGGTACTCAGCTAGACTTACACGTCTGACTTAAAATAAAAGACTCCAAGGAGTATGACAGGCTTTATCAGGGGATAGCTTGACTCATTTGCGGGAAAGCAGTGGTAACTATTTTATAGTATTCGCTTTCAGCTTAATCATCCCTATTTATGCTAGATGAGCACCTACACTATACATCATCATAGTATATTAATCATGATTAAGCAATCAAGTAGTAACCATAATCATTTAGCTTAACTCATCATCATCATTATCAACATTCCATAATCATTACTACGATGGCGTAGCTCAAGTCAAGTGTTCACTGTCCAGGAACGATGGCGATTCGAATCGATTACTACTGAGCTCAGGGGGTATTCCTCACACAAACCACACTCACTAGCTAAGTGAGTTACAGGTCACCGTGGCATCCATTCGGGAAGAAACGCGGTTTCGACCGGTACCACCGTACCAAGGGGCCGCCCGACTGCCTTAGCCAGCCACGCTGAACCTCGGACTTACTCTTCGCGCCCCCGTGGTCCCCCATCCATCTCCAATACGGTGCGCAGGGATCGAGAGCCGACCTGAATAGTGTTAGGCTTCGCGGTCGGAACGACTTATCCGGCCAGCTAAGTGTGAGGCATGCATTCAACATGACTCGAGGGGCCAAGAACTGACACGGTCCTTAATCGACACAGACGGAATCACTATGGTCCAACAACCCCATAAGACTCCGTCCGGTCTCCATTTATCACAAACATAACCATTAACCAGATGATATCAACATAAGCTCTTTCATCAATCATAAGTAGCCACCTATGCTCGCGGATGATAGGAAACCACCCGACTTTTACCGTCTAAGCAGACTAAGCAATAAACTCGCCCTAGACTAACAGGGTAATTCAAGGTAGGATAATTCAAAGGTAATTCAAGGATATAATGCATCAACGGTTGTAATCAACTCCTATACTTAATGCATCAATCATAAAGCATAATTAGGCTGTTAGAAAGCATAGGTAAGTGATGCTCGGGGCTTGCCTTTCTCGAAGTCGCTCGCAAAGTGATTCGGGCACTAAGGTAGATCGTCCTCTTCGGTCACCAGCTCCTCTTCGAGTCCTTCCTGCTGCTGCTCCTCGACTGGGCTCTCCTCGTACGGTGAAGTGAGGGGGCCCTCCTGCGAACCTGTATGATGCAAATGCCCGATATAAACATAAAGAATGCATAGGTGCGATGCTCATGAATGAAGATGACTAACAGTTCATTTGACAGAGTAGGTGCATATCTCCTCTCTACTAACAATTTATCTCATTTACTGAGTATGTGCATATCTCTTCTCTAAACACTTAGAGAAGTGTATAAAGAAGGTGGGTATGCACACACACAACACACATGTATAAAAAGAGAAGTAACACTACTCATAAGTCAAACATCACATTTCTGATATGGCACTGCATAACATGACCAGTAAGCTAAATATAATTAAAAGTGTCCAAAAAGCAATATAGAACTTATTAAAACCATTAATTCAAAGCCTCATCATTTCATGTGAATTTAAGGGTTTGAACTGTGACCTCTATCTAAATAGTCCAGAAAATTCTACAAAAATTACAGTAGCTACATCATGCCAATAGAAACTCATGCTAAAATTTTCATCACATTTCATAACATATCATGGCCTACACAAAAATAACAAGCAACAGGACAGAAATGCACATTTAATTACTTTGTACTGTGAAAAGTGTTAAACAATAGATTTCATATTTTTATTTAGAACTTCTTAGCACAAGAGCAGTCATCAAAAATTACCTGGTCATAAATCCTCATAATTAATTTACTAAAAATCATTAAATAATCAGCCCAGAATTGAATTTAAATCATATTCCAATATTTTTACATAGGAACTGCATGATACATATTTTTTCTAGAAAGTACATCACATAACAAGTCTAACAAAACAAGATTCACATTTTTCTGAGCAATATACAATTTACCATGCATTTAACCAGATTTTAGGTTTTATAGCATTTAAATAAATCTATACAGAAAAGTACCACCAAACATGCATTTCATATTTTTTTCCCTGGTAGATCTACTCATAAGAAACCTAGCAAAATGAGTTTCATCAAATTTGGATCACATTTACTCAAGTTATGAATTTAAAACCAATTCAAAGCATTTCTGGAAAAGAATAAAACTAAAATCCGAAACCCTAATGCTATGTGCACCAGGTCCAGTGGACCAAGAGCCGCTGACACGCGGGCCCGGTGGGTCAACCGACCCCACGGGTCAGCCTGGCTGAGCGAGGCGGCGGTTGACCGCCTCCGGCTTCGTCGGCGGCGAGGGCGGTGGGTGGCACCGTCGTGCTCCTCACGCCGAGGCGCACCCAGTGGTGGTGTTGGTTGCGCGGGAGGTGGCCGGAGTTGCGCGGCGCACGGCGGCCCCCTGCACGGTGCGGCCGGGCGGCCATCCCGGGCGGTGGTGTGGCGCAGATGAGGCGCGGCGTGAGCACCGCGGGCTCACGCGTGAAGCCGACCGAGGGGTTGGTTGCCCCGATTGGGCAACCCCCAGCCCTGGCCACGGGTGGGGATGCGGTGCGGCAGCACGGCGAGCGACGGCGAGGCACGGCGAGGCGTCAATCGGTGCAATTGAGCTCGTCGGCCGTCAATTCGAACCTCGAAGCGGCTATGGTGCGCGTGGAAAACGAGCGTGCGAGGGAGAGGGTGGGGTGGCGGTGGCGTGGACCGCGAGCTCGGGAGTTCCGACCATGGCGCGGCGGTGGCATTGGCCATTCGGCCCTTTACCGTTGCAATGCAGCGGCGGTGGGTGGCTTAGACGCGGCGGGAGTGGTGGCGGCTTCGCGTGTGCCGATGAGCCCGTGAGCGTGCTCGGCGGTGGCGGGCGGCGGCGCGCCATGGGGCGATGATGGCGCTGCGCCATGCGCCGCAAGAGAGCGAGAGGGCGAGGGAGGGAGTGGGTGGTGAGTGAGTGAGAGGGGGCGCGTTCCAATTTGGAACGGCCGGGACCGGGCGCCGGTGCGGGCCCCACCGGGCAGCATCGCCGGCCACGCAAGCACGGCGGCCGGGCGACGACGAGCGCGTGGCGCCCCGGCCTGCCCGATGCGGCGTGGGCGTGGTGGCGGCCAAAGGCGCTTGCTGGTGCGGGCGTGGGCCGTGGGGTGGGCCAAAAACGGTTTGCCCGCTTGCCGTGATGTTTTTTTTGAATTTAATTTAAATCTAAAAAATGCAACTTTTTGGCAAATTTAAAAGCATTTTCATGAAATGTGTCCAAAATAAAAGTTGTAGAGAATTAAAAACTGAACAACTTTTATTTAAGGCTTGAGTCAAAATTCCAAATAGATTTTGAATTACAAATTCATTTTGAATTAAGGGCATGTAAAAGGAATTTTCCAATTATTTTCTTTTTGCTCCAAAATGCACCAAATCTTTTGCAATAAATTTTGTTACAACTTTTCAAAATGCTTTGGGCAAGTGAATCCAAACTTGATCAAGTCATTTGCAAGGCAATTAATTAACTAATTAAACAAGCAAGCAAGCAATTAAGAATTTAAATGCAAAGCACATGAAATGATAATGCATTTAGGGTTTAATGCTTGATGATGCTTATGCCATGATAAATGATGATTAAGTTAATTAATTAGGTGCCTAATGCAAGCTTAACACTTGAGGTGTTACACTCCTTGCCCCACGTTCAAGGCATATGCTATGGCGCACAAGGGCAAGGCGATGTCCGACGTGGTGTGCAACCAGGAGGACCCGCCCGAGGCGTACACCAGCGCGAGCGTGCACAGCCGCCTCAGCGAGTACACGTCCGGGATGAGGACGGTACACGGTGAAGACCACGATCCGAGCACCCAGGACCTTGACCCAGAGATCATCATGAGGGTGGGTGGAGGAAAGAAGCATGGGCGGTACTGGATAGGCGACGACGTCATCGACACGGTCTCGACTCCCACTCTCTCCCAGCTGCGAGCACGGAGCACGGGCGCAAGCGTGCCTATACGCCCATGGCCGCTGGTGGGACAGCTTGCTTACGCCACACTCGAGGTTATTCCTGTTGTTGTAAGCTTCAGTTGATTACGTTTTGATTATTCTAACTCCTCCTTTGCATTACTGCAGGCTAAGATGGAAGAAGAGAGCGGCATTGGAGTGGCACCAGGAGGTGCAGGCCCAGCTCGAAGCCGAGAGGGTCCAGCGGGAGATCGCAAAGAAGAGGATGGCGGATCTCATCGCGTTCGTCTCCCAGATAGGGGCACGTTCGGGGATGGAGATCCCACAAACGCTACTCGCTCCAGCACTAATGCCTCAGCCTCAGCCTCAGCCTCCTGTTTTTGGGACTTCTATAAGTATAAATGTGTATTGCTTTCACTCGATCTTTGGTCATCACACGCACTAACTCGGTCTCTTTTGTGCAGCCTCAGTCGGCGGGTTCGAACAACCCGGCTTGGGTTCGAACAACCCGGCCTTTGGCGAGGGGGGGGAGGTCGAGGTTGGCGCAATCGGTGAGTTGGACGTCTATTTGTCTTTTCAATAATGCACTCATTATGATGGACTTAAGTTATTTATCAATTTGTGATGGACTTGAGCTACTTGGTATGGTGATGGACTTTGACACATTTGCGAGTTGGACGATATCTATTTATGATCTTTTCAAAAATGCACGGTTTTTTTTGTCTCATTATGATGGACTTAAGTTATTTATCAATTTGTGATGGACTTGAGCTACTTGGTATGCGTTTGTGATGGACTTTGACACATTTGCGATGGATGTGATTTCTGTGTGATATATGTGATGGTTATGATATATGTGAGATATATGTGATCATTGTGATATGTGAAATATATGTGATGATTGTGATATATATCATATATGTGAGATATATATACCTTTGTGTTTGTCGTGTTGAAATGCAAAAACAAATGAGGGAAAAAAATTAGGCCACTTTGCCGGAGGGAGGAGGAGTTATCGGCGGGAGGCTGTGGGAATGAAACCCTAATGGCTAAGTTTGGTTATACTAGCCATCTATTAACCGAGGCGGTTGTTTTAGAAAAACTATGGTCATAGCACTTGTCAAAAAAAAGCTCGGGTGATTAACCGAAGGGTCAAGTTCCCAAAAATGAAAAATAGGTTTTTTCTTTGCCAGCAGTGCTTGGGTGGGAGGATCATTTTTGAAGTGCCTTGCAAAACATTTTCAAAAAATCATATATGTGAGATATATACTGTGTTTTCATGTTTGCAAAAACAAATGAAAAAAATTAGGTTTTGCCGAGTGTTACACTTTCGGCAAAGGGGGCACTATGGTCATAACTTTCGGCAAAGGTGAACAGAAGGGTCAAGTTCCCAAAAATGAAAAATCTTTTTTTCTTTGCCAAGTAATGGGTGGAGGATCTGGCAAACATTTTCAAAAAAAATCCTACTTTTTTTTTAGGGGGCCGCAAAGCCGCTTTTTTTTGCCGAGGCCCCCTTGGCACTTTCGGCAAATCCTTTGCCGAGTGCCCAATAAAAGGCTCTCGGCAAAGAGCCCTTTACGATAAATTGGTTGCCGATGGCTCTTTGCCGAGAGCTACACTCGGCAAACCCTTTGCCGAGTGTTTTTGGGTCTTTGCCGAGTGTCTCAGGCACTCGGCAAAGGACCTGAGTCCTGTAGTATAATAAGCTAAAAACGGCTTATAAGTCGCCTAATAAGCTAAAAACGGCTGATTTGTTGTGGGAGAAAAATGAATGATAAGCTAAAGCAAACAGGGTTAGTTCTGGCGCTAATATTTTCATGCTTCAATGTGGTTTGCATGCACTTGCTTAACAAAGCTTCCTATTTTTGCTTAATTAACAAAGTTTGTCTGTCTCATGTGATCGGACTCTTGACCCACAATATGTGATTGGACTCGACCTACAGTAGTATATAAGTTATATTCGTCGTGTTCGCTTGTCTTATCAGCCGGGTTTATTAACCGTTTAAATAGTATTTTTCTCTTATAGCAAATGAGCCGGTTTATGTGACTAGCCGAACACTCTGATTAAAATAACTCGCGTCTAGCGTCGTTCGATACAAAGTACGATTCAACCAGGGGCGGTAATTTTTTGACTGTTATGGGAGAGGCCAGCAATGCTAAATTTTCAAAATTTAAAATTTTAAGTGGAGATTTCACAGAGGCAGCTGGTTTTGGATTCTGTGTATAGGCGGCTAGCTTTAGAGTTATCTTTAAAGATTCATTTACAGATGTGGTCGGTTTGATTTATAGGAAACTACGAGGCGGCTCTTGAATGGTCTTGTTGCTGGTCTTGTTGCTGAAAATTATTTTGTAGACTTGTAGTAGTGTACGTACTAGATACCACTGGCTTTTAGATTCCATGTATATGGAATTTTTAAGGTCACCAGGAGAAAGGCTTCCACCTGAATAAATGCAAGACCAATCCACTTTGGAGCACAGACCACCGCACTACAAGCGCGTGTGCGAATGACAAGCTGTTGTAGTATGATTTTTTTTTTCTATCATATAAAGAAATAAAGATTGTGAATGGTTTTGTAAACGGTTAGGATGCATGCTCGCTACAAAATACTACTTATATATGAACTTGTTACTTTCTAAGTTTATTAGATATTCCAATTCTTAAGCAGGTGACTAACGAAATCTGCTGCTGTGTGCATCCTGCCGCGTGATGACAAGAGCGGAGCCGCTATTCCATGTGCATGTTTTTGCATATTTTATCTGGCAACTTTGCGGTGATTCCTTGTAAAGTTGAGATTCATAGAAGCTCTCAAGCTTTGCAGATATGCAAAGCGCGAGTGAATGAGATTCCCTCGGCATCTACGCCCAGCTTATCCTGCCAGTCCCAAAAAAGATTAATGCTACTTTTACAATTTTGGACGAATCACAAGAGATTTGGCGAATCTGACGATTCTGGAAAATAATCCAGCAGGCTAGTATTACAGTACTGCACTACTCAGTAGTGAAACTAGAGCCAATTAGAGAGAGATATCCTCGTGGGTGCATAGAAGGTGCCAAGGAAGATACATAATGGAATTTTAGACATAATCACTCTACATTTTTTAGGGGTTGCACGTGCATGCACTCCTAATTTATATGTACCTTCGTCCCCGGCACTACTATAAGAGATTTGCCACAGCCGTGCTAGGAGCTAAAATCACTCCTCACCACTTCAATTCAATTCCTAGAGTCACTTCTGCTCCCACATGCTAGAATCACTCCAACAGAAAATTAGAGAGGAATGATCTGTCAAACAGACTTTGAATTTGTCACTCTTTCTTCGAGCACCAATATAGGAGTGCGCTGGCAACACAGTGTTTCCAGCAACAGAGAAACAGACGGGCAACCATGTTTTTGTTGTTAGTGGGAGTTTATAACCATGCATGTATCTATATCTGTGGGAATTAGGGGAGGGCGTTTGGTAGCGCAGTGCAACCAAACAGGCAAACACAAACAACAATTGAGGTGGCGACCGCAGGGTACCAAGGATAGTTTTTTTTTTTTTTTTTTTTTGAATCTAAGGATAGTATTTAGTCTTAAGGAGTAAACTCACTAAACTTACAATTCGTTTTTTAGAAGACAATCTTAACTAGCAAAGCAAAAGGGTGTCACTGGTTAGCAGTGCATGTTGGACAGGTGGTGGGAGGATTAGGATGGAAAGCCTCACCAAAGCTGTTCACGGAGGACAAGGTGAAGTCAGGGTGTATGGTGAACAGTGAGGTGAGATGAGATCATAGATAGCTAGGGGTGAAATTGTAAAAACATCCTAATCAAAACCAAGACATTGAACTTATGGCGGGACAATGATAGATTTTTTTCTAGCCATGAAAGAAATGAACGAGAGGCTATAGAAGATGAAAGCAACAAGAGCCCTCCTCCCTATATATTGTTCTTGTTCTAGATCATTTCTGCTACTATGGTATCCTCGTGTCGTTGTTCCTTCCTAATTGTTAACTTTAATCGAAGCTAAGCCTTGTGCACATACTCTGGCATAAAACTAAACCTGTGATGGGTTATGGGATTTTTAATGGGTACATCCTTCATCCTAGAATTATTTATGTTTGAGTACTCAAAACTTATCCTAGAATGCTTGACGTTATAGCCTCCTACTCTAGCCCAATGAGACATAAACCATCTAGCATCTAGCTACTGAAGTTTAGTAAGTGTTACATCGAAATATCAGAGGGATGTCGGAGAGGGGTATTCGGATACTAATAAAAACTAATTACAGATTCCAACAGTACTCCACGAAATAAATTAATTAAACATAATTAATCTGTCCTTAGCACATGTTTACTATAACACAAAATTATCAAATCATGGATTTAGGCTTAAAAAATTCATCTCACAAAATGTTCTCAATTTGTATAATTAGTTTTTTTAGACTACTTCATACATGTGTCTAAACATTCGATGAGATATGAACTAAAGTTTAGTATGGAGAACCAAACATTATTAGAAAAATGAAAAAGAATCCCAGCATTGGATGGTGGAGTTCTGCAGGAGCGATGACCAGGCACAGAAGCAGAGCAAAGGAGGGCAATTGATGCACATGTCATTCCAAATTTTCAGCAGCTGGCATGATTGTGTATTTTACCTTCTACCTTGGTTACCAGTTCCAATTCCAGAACGTCAAGAATTCTGAGATGGAGGAAGTAGATTTTATATTCATGGACATGGTGGGTTTGGGTTGGCAAAACCTAAAAGGTATGTACCCGTTGTCAACTCTATACCCGTATCTGAAAGAATACAATCTTCATCAGTTTAGGGTAGCAAAATGGACATAAATATATATTTTTGTCCTAAAATGCGATTTTGTAGCACCATAACTTAATTGAATTTTGTAAGTATATTCCTTGAGAGCTTATATAGCAATGTGTAATAGCCATTACTGCACGCCTCGGTGGTTCATAAGTGGGGTCGCTACCTACCAGCTGCATGGACTCACTCCATGCATATGTTGCTAAGGAGAAGGGGAAAATAAGCGCGGGAAAGAAACAAAGCCGAGGCCTGCAAGGCCCGCAAGCGCGCGAATTACATTAGCAAAGCGATCGACTTCAGAGTGTTGTATCCAGCACGCATCCAAAGGGAAGCATCCTGCAAATGGCGAGGCAGAGAAAATGAGCGTCCGTGGCTTCGTGTCTGAAGGTTCGCGCGTTCCTCTCCTTCCGGAGCATCGGCCGCTTTTCTTCATCATCTCCTGTCCTGTCCCATGAGATGCAGATGCTTCGTTTCTATCCGGCACTAGCTAAAAGCCTGCCCGTGTAGCATATGCATGTATATCCAAGGAAACAAAAGGCAGATTAAGCGCGCGGTGGCCGGGCGGAGAGAGAGACCCGATGCGACCGCGTGGCCGGTGCAGTGACGAACTGACGATCGAAGGTTTTCCTGGGCCGGACGATGCCCGCATGTTCACGGGCAAAAGCTCTCTATAGCAGATGCAGCAGCCCACAGAGAAGAACGACATGTGGCCGTGGCGCATGGAACGGAAGCCGAACGGCCAGCCAGCCGGCAGGCCCTCCACGGGCCACGACGTCTTGGCCGCTTGCCCTTGGGGGCTGCTGGGTCGAAAGGAAGGTCGCGTCGCGTCTCGGCCTCGGCCTCGGCGTTGGTCGTGCGGCCTTGCACGTTCACCTACGACCTTCCCGCCTGGAGGCTGGAGCCCCTCTCCAAGCCAAGCAGCCACGCATCTGGCCACACACAAGTTTCTTCCTCTTTGGCTCTTTCACAGGTCGAGGTTGTCCACTCGAATCGTACAAAATATAAAATTTGTCAAAGGTTATACAACATTTACATTTTTTTTGGATAATGTATACTCTTTTTACTTCGCTAGGAGTACAATGCATTCTGACTTCTATCACGGTAAAGTACACATTGTGTTAGTCCGTGGCAGTGCTTGCTTGCGTTGCTAGTGTAGGTGTAATAGGATCCGCCTGTGAGGTGAAAAAGGAAATGGTGTGGTTTAAAGAACGTACTTATCAGATTGAGCTGAATCAAATTGATATAAGGGTTGAGTGGAATTGTCCTAGTCCTGAATATCCTAGGTTTGGACAGGATTGGGTTGGGGCCGGAACCAGATAGTGCCCATTACAGAGTTGTCGGCGGGCTCTGCTTCCTTTGGATCTCTGCGGCCTGCGGCCTGCTTTGTTCAGTTACTGAAATTTTTTGATATACGCGCCAAAACGGCTTCCGCATATTCGCGGCTAGACCGCCCAAATATTTCGTGACAATTGACCAAACCTTCCCTCGCCCACATTTCAAATAAAAAAAGTCAACTTATTCTTCACTAACAACTTCAGAAGCAGGACATTGAATTTCAGAAGTCCTACACTTCTACGTACTAGAAATCTGCAACACCATCTCACAAATTGGAGCGACATTACTGCCTTGTGTTGTGCCCTTATCTGTCCCAATCTAAACGCTGATATTTGAGTACAAGAACGAAAAGCAGTACACCACGTAAGAGTATCACATAAACCCCAAGGTACATGCACTACAAGCAGGGTTAACAGGTGACATAATATGGTAAGCAGGCATAAGATCACTGATAAACAGAAATAGATTGAATCGTTAGCGGGCTCTCCTTTGCTTTGCTTCGGATCTCTGCGGCCTTCTTTGTTCATTTACTGATGAAATTTCAATAGGCACCAAAACAGGGTTGGCTTCGGCAGATTCGCGGTTGTTTGGCACCGCCCAAATTTTTCGTGATAACTGACCAAACCTTCCCGCTCCCGACGTTTCGAATCAACTGCTTATTTTCAATTGTATAGTAGACCTGCAGATAGGATATTCAGATGCCACAAACACCAAACCTGAATGAAAAAATCACAAGTACAGCTTGCTCGCACTAGAGATCAACGGATTCAGCTTGCGAAGCCCTGGAATTTGAAAAATAAGAAACAGTTGAAATCAAAAAGATCAACAAACTGTCCATTCTCCACTACAGACTTCAGAAGCAGAACATCCAGCTCCAAAACTCGTCTGCAACACCATCTCACAGATTGGCAAGACATTACAAGCCACCAACATTTGAGCACATACACCACCAAATAGCACATCACGAATCACATGAACCACAGATACAAGCAGGGTTAACAACTGAAATAGTAATATGGTAAGCAGGCAATAATATTACTGATCAGCATTCAGATAACCAGAGAGCATTACATTACCACCGTGATTAATTAAGTCAAAAATCACCGCAGCACTCCACTACACAAGCCAACCACTACTACTACTACCAGGAAACGCAGCACATCACCGTGCTTGAGAACGAGACACAACGACGCCTATCGAAAGGCGGCGGCACCTAAGACGAGGTGAACTTGGTGACGGCCTTGGTGCCCTCGGAGACGGCGTGCTTGGCGAGCTCCCCGGGGAGGACGAGACGGACGGAGGTCTGGATCTCGCGGGATGTGATGGTGGGCTTCTTGTTGTAGCGGGCGAGCTTGGCGGCCTCCGCGGCGAGCTTCTCGAATATGTCGTTGATGAAGGAGTTCATGATGGACATGGCCTTGGAGGAGATGCCGATGTCGGGGTGCACCTGCTTGAGGACCTTGAAGATGTAGATCTTGTAGGTCTCCACGCTCTTCTTCCCCTTCTTCCTCCCCCTCTTCTCGCCGCCCTCCTTGCCGGTAGCAGACTTGCCCGCCGGGAGCCGCTTCTCCGCCTTGGGCTTCTTCCCCGCGGGGGCCTTCTCCGCCGGTGCCGCCTTCTCCGACGGCTCCTCCTCCGCGGGCTTCTTCGCCGCCGGCTTCTTCTCCGCCTTGGGCGCCATCGCTGCCGCTCGGATTCTCTAGTAGGTGGTGATCGAAACGGAGGAGGGTTTGCTCGATTGGATTGGAATGGAAAACGATGATGTGTGCGATGGAGAATTGGGAGATGGGGGGGCGGTTAGTTATATAGCGGAAATGTGGTGCGCGCTGATTGGTGCAAGGGTGGATGCCGCGGATCTCTGACGGGGAGGCGCGCGAGACGTTGGTGCTTCTTCGCTTGGACGGCTGAGATGCGTTTTGGAGCGGATCGCTGACCTGGCCAAAGTGTGGGCGGGAAGAGGGAAATGGTTTTCGGCGCGCGCGCGGGGTGACGTCGCCGGCGTGCCCAAGAATTTCTCTGTCGCTCTGCACCTCTACGGTTGCTGCACGGGCGCGATGGCGTTGAAGGGGATAATTGCGTGTTCTAATTATTACCAATCACTTATACTCCTTGCGTCCTTAAAAAATTGAAAAAAGTAGTTTTAAGAGTGTTTCTATTATAAGTTTAATTTGATTTATATAAAATATTTATAATATTTATATCTCTAAAAAAATTTATTAAAAAGCTAAATTTAAAGATGTTTTTGATGACACTAGTTGTGTATTTATATATAATAATAATAATATATTTTAATATAAAATTAGTTAAAGTTATTTTTGGAAGTGAGAACAATACTTTTTAGGAACGGATAGAGTAATGATGCTCTTTAGGAGGTACCTCTTTAGAAGTTGTCCTTTCACAGAATATGAATAAAAAGACTTTCCACTCTCTCATTTGTCTCTTGAGACTCTTGCTTTGCATTAAAAGCACTTTGCGCTAAACACTAATTTCCAAACCCCGCAAGACAGTGAAATATAATTTTATGATAAATTTGTTTTCAGATATAAATATTGATATTGTTTTTTATAAATCTAGTCAAATTTTAAAAAAAATGACACTCGAAAAGCAAATGTGCACTTTTGTTTTTTTTTTTGGGAGGTTTGGAGCAACATGATAGTTCTAGTCAAGTTTTCAACAGTTCTTGGCACATTTTTTGGAAAATTCAATTTAGCTTCATAAGATTTTTTTTTTTTGAAACATGATAATGGTGTAATTTCCCTTGTTACCCTTGTTATAAAGACTAACTATGTTTTTACTAGTTTTTCTGAGGTTTGTTTTGCATTTGTTATGAAGGGAAAACATGATAGTTCTAGTCAAGTTTTAGTTTTATCCATCACTTTCATACTTTTTAAAATAGTGTTTGTCAAAGTTTGATCAAATTTGTAATTTGTTAAATTTTTTATAGCATTAATCACAAAATTCTATGGGGGATAAGTAAACTATGCTAAAGATTTTTAAGTCATCCTAATGAGATATAATAGAGGAAAAATGATCAAAGGAGGTCAAGATCTCAATTTAGCTTCATAAGATTTGGTTTTTTTTTGAAACATGATAATGGTGTAATTCACCTTGAACTGTTTGTTACCCTTGTTACTTTGTCCAACCGAACAAAAAGTGATCCCACCATTGATCCCAATCCCCCAGTCCATTTCTGTTCCGATTGCCATTACCAGTTTATCAACAAAATACTACCTGTTTCCAATGCACGCATACATGCTTAGAGTTTTCATGGAGAAAATTTTAATTACATCATATAGTTTGAAATTGATTTCTTGGAGTTTGAATTATCATGTTGATTTTTAGATATTTGTAGTTCTACCATGTGAGTGAATTTCAGGCTAGGGTTGCTACTTAGACACCTAACCAACTTAGCTAGAGGCCCTTTTTGCGTTACAACTTCCTATTTGATGTTAAGCATGTTAAACACCTATCCGATGTTAAGCACCTATCGTGATGTTAAGATCACTAAAGTTTATTCACATCACGTCATCACTTTTGTTGCACCCGTCTGATGTTAAGCACCTATCGTGATCTTAGCCATCCATCATTCTTCTCCCTAGAGAGTAGGTTATATTTCTTAGGTACAACAAATGAAGCATTCAAACTCCCTCTCAGCGGCATACAAGGTTTGCCTTTTCTTCCACTAAAGCTAACCTCAATAGGGTTTCATAGAGTTTCATGCAAATTAAATAGGCTAACATGACATTGTATTGATGAAGAGAGAAACTGCAAAAGTTTCTTAGGAGTAGAGATAGTTTTATGGGGATTTAACTCTTATATACTATTTCTAAAATCTGAATGCGACAGAAATAGGGCCAAACCCTCACTGAGACTGGCCAATGGGAGTTTTAAGAGAGTTTCATTTGCATTAAATAGGTTGCCACATAGATATTTTGATGACATGTCAGTGTATTTGAAGAGAGAGAAGAAATGAGTGTCATTTAGATAAAACTCTCTTGGCACAAATACCAACTCTCTATGAGTCATGAAATTAAATGTCTATGAAACTATAAAATTAAACTCTCACTCTCAATGGAGAGTTTTATTTTCTTTTACATGACATGACAGTGTTGGAAACAACGCTATGAAACTGCCCACTAAGACTAGCCTAAGACTGTCTCCAACCATGGGACCTATGCCCAAAATGGGTTCTGCACAATACTTTGCCTCCTCAAAACCACCTTCCGACGGATAACCCATTCGGAGGGCCTATTTTGCGTATCACCGAAACCAAACGCAAAAAACGTCTTTTGTGGAGGAGAACACAAATGTTTAGTGGAGAGAAGGAAGAGGCAGGCATGTGCACGCCATCGCCGGAGCCGAAGCAGAGGACTAGGCCTGTGCCAATGCCAACGCCATCATCGGAGCCGGGTCTTCCAAGGCGCAAGCGCCGGCCGCCTGGCCAGATCGGGCCTTTCCATGCACCGTCCTTGCCGGATCCGGAAGGAGGGGGCCACGCCCCGCGGGCTGGAGGAGGGGGCCGCGCCGCCGCACCGGGGTCGGAGAGGGGGCTGCGCCTACCGTGCTAGAGGAGGCCGCACAAGCCATGCCGGGCCAGAGAAGAGGGCTGCGACCGCGGGGCGCCAAAGGTAGGGGCTGCGTGCGCCCGCCGCGAGGGGAGGGGGGAGCCCTTCCCATGCCCGTGCCGCCGCTCCTCTGGGCCCTCGGCGCTGCTCCACCGTGTGAGAAGAAAGGTGGGAGAGAGAAGAGAGAGAGGCCGGTGAGGAGGGCGGCCATCTCCACCGCGTCGAGTGTGGCCGGGGCGAGCGACGGACTGGCTATGGCGCGGGGCCGGGCCACAGGTGCGCCGTGCGCGAGGAGGAAGGGAGGGAGGCAGGCAGCACATGGCAGGGAGAGAGGGAGGTGGGCGGCACATGTGACGGATGGGGCTGATTTGGGTTCACTATTCGAGGAGATATTTTAGGTGCGTGACTAATCCATCCGTTGATTTTGGGTTCTCCTTGTTGGATTTAGTCTAAGTATGCAAGGTTTGCGTTTCACCTCCTAGAAATTAACATGTCCTTTAGTGTTATGCAATGTTAAGCAGATCCCAATAACTAGTGCATTTTGTCAATATATATTATCCTATAATAGCTCTCATCAAATGAACATCCCTACCTCTCCTATTTAATCCACCCATGGACAGACACAGACCATCAATAGAAATGCTAGATGCCTACCAAGTGCCAATACCGATCATCTACCATAATCTGATACCCTGTCTCAGTTCAGACTCAGTTCAGATTCCTCACATACAAATCTTTGGCTGCAAATTCTAGCTGTAGGATGCAAAGTTTGTTATTCAAATGAACATCCCTACCTCTCCTATTTAATCCACCCATGGACAGACCATCAATAGAAATGCTAGATGCCTACTAGGTGCCAATACCGATCATCTACCATAATCTGATACCCTGTCTCAGTTCAGATTCCTCACATACGAATCTTTGGCTACAAATTCTAGCTGTAGGATGCAAAGTTTGTTATATTCGCAACAAATGAAATTTCCACTAAGCCGCATGGCAACACGCGGATTTTCCGCCCAATTTGCAATCAGTTGTCTGACCACTTAGATTTTTTTTCCTGACAACAGCCTAATCACTTAGATTGATTGCTTTCTTTCTTGTGTGATAATTTGATGCGTTAGCATGTGGCACACCAGATGATCATATGATCATATGTTTAGCTCTCATTGTCACAGATAGCGGTTCAATTAAACAAAGTACATTTTTGATGTTTCCAAACATCTCATCCCTAGAGCCAGACAAACACGAAAAAAAAACTCTTCTTTATTGATTCAGGTAAAATTAATAATCACTCAATTAGAGAAATAAGACTATCTTTTCATCTATAACTACTATAAGCCTAAACCCCACTAAGCTAATTCTCTTGGTTGTGATTGGTTGAGGCTCCAAAAGTAATATTAGCTAACATCATCAAAGGAGTTACTCCCACTAAGACTCATTTATCTCCCGCTAGCTATTTCTTTTAAAATTGAAAAAAAAAGTCTTAGCACCTAAATCAAGTATCGTAATTAAAATCCAATTGCACCATGATGTTTCTCGCAATAAACTTTTCAAAACAAGACCTCACATGGATATATTTCGATAACTTTTTTATAAAATTCAAATCGTTTGTAAAAAAAATAGCAAAACTACGTATCATATGATGGTCCTCCGAAACATGCATAATTTTATAAAGAAAAACTCCTATAATTTTGAGAGGAGGGATACCCCTCAAGTATAGTAGGGTTGAAGGTTCGGGTCGATGAAATTTGGATGATGCTCAGTTCAAATAATCTATACCATATATATCAATGCATACAACCTTCACAATTGACCTACTACATTCATATATATATATGTATCTATTAATTTAAAGTTTCGACCATTATAAACTTCTTACATTTCTACTTTATACCCGCAGCAATGCGCGGGACATCCTACTAGTTGATTCTGATAGTCATCACGGAATTAATACAGCTACAAAATATTATTTGCAGAATAGCCCGTCCAATATGAACAAAAACGCAAAAAATGGAACAACCAGTTTATTACTTCACTTCGATGATGGTGCCCATGAGCAATAAAATATGAATGAAGGAATTTTACAAAGAGTTCTCGCCTACGAACAAAGCAGCCTGAATCACTTTCGTTTCTGGCTGCATCTAACAAATAATCAGTTAAGCATGACGGTACCATGACTAAAATCAACACTATGTTGTTGCCTAATGCTTGCCTGTGAGTCCTATATCACAATCCCTATTTGTAGCATGAAGAATGAGATCCTAGCCCTGAACTCAAGCTCTAGGAAAATTGCAATGCTAAATCGCTCAGCAGCCTACACAGCTATTGAAATCTCTGGATTTCTGCAACCGAGCGTTGGACAGTTACTTAGTGTCTTCCTGCAAAATCAATAGACACGGCCTCGGCAATTGGTAGCTCCACAATGGCAGGGGCAGCCATCGCCTGCTACAAGCTTTTGTCGGTAATCATAGGCAAGTTCTTCTCCTACGGCAATCTGAAGAATAGCATATCAATAATTAAAAGAAAGTCAATATAAATTACATCGGAAAATATGTTAAAAAGAATCAAAGCAAGTCAATATAAATTACAATGGAAAATATGAAAAGAATCTTACATCTTGATTAGCAAACAAGCCAATGTGAGCAAGCTGGCAATCTTTGCTCTCTACCAAAACCAATCGGGTACTGAGATTCGGGGAACAACTGCTATCAAAGCAATAAACGCAAATGAATAATTGTTCCAGAATCAACATGCTCCAGTGATAGATTTCCCTACAATATGATAAAATGGAATTACCTGTGATTAATATAGCGGGAAACATTTCCAGACCTTGTGGCATCAATCAAGTATTCAGTAGCCCCTACAGTCCGAACTCTTTCCCTATCAATCTGAGAAGCAATGTCAAACAAGTAACTGCACCCACTCTTCGATGACACACTGAAATATAAATAAACAAACAATAATCAGTCCAAAACCACATAGCTATTGCATTCAATGGTTAAGTGCAAATCTCAAAAATGCAAAATGAAACTAGCTGTTGGATGAAAAGTTTAGCAATTAACTATCATGAAGATAATGTGGACAAGTTTGGTGAAGTTCATTTTTTTTTCTGTGCAAATGAGAACTTCCAGTATGTTTTTTCAACTTCAGATTCAAACAAAGCATATGAAAGAATGCCAAACCTTTCGGCATTTTTCATGGCCTTGTCAACCTTCACAACTTCACCAATATACTCGCAGATAAAGGTACCCTGTGGAATCGGTTCAGCAGCTCTGATAGCCCAACCCTACAAAATTTGACAACATTAAAACAAACTGCAAGGAAAACTAAAGTGCAGATTACATACAGGAGTTCGGAAATCCATCATGGGGAGTACTTCACCTTATTCTCAGTTCTGAAGAGTTCCAACTTGACAAGCAGCCCTTTCTGCAATACTTTATTCTGGCACGATGAGTCACAAGTACATGATGAGTTGCACTCATATACTGGATACCCTTCCTACCAATCAGAAAGGACAAACGTATATAAGTCAAATAATATAGATTGTAGAACAATGAAGAAAATAATACAACATGAATTTCAAGTTATGAGAGTTACGAATAAAGACATATAACTTAATTAAAATAGATCTAGTACCAGATGTGCGGACCTAAGTCCACATGTTAGTCTTACGTAAAACAAAATTGTGCCATCCTATTGGTGTATTATAAGCACAGCACAAGAATGAACTAAGGACTATGAACAGTTGTTTGGTGCAACTTTTTCATATGGCAATGGGAAAATCAAAAACAGAAGTACCAATGCTGACAAGTATTACCTGTAAAATAATTTTACTATCTTCATCATATGCAAATCTGCCATGCATTGGTGTTCCATTGATATCCAGAAGGCTATCGTAGACACTATCAAAGAGACTCACATGACCACAGTTCTCAGG
Organism: Chrysopogon serrulatus; assembly: GCA_015844335.1. Classification (NCBI taxonomy): domain Eukaryota; kingdom Viridiplantae; phylum Streptophyta; class Magnoliopsida; order Poales; family Poaceae; genus Chrysopogon; species Chrysopogon serrulatus. Next base: position 69,636 of record JADLZL010002036.1, read on the forward strand.
AGAACATTCAGGATAAGAACATGCACACCCAGGCATAGAGTTCTACAGAAACATAACTAGTTAGAAAATATTTTTTCTGAAGATGAACAAAGGTAACATGAGATATGTCAATGAAGTCCAAGGAAAATATAGAACCACTTATTAAACCAATATATATTCATATATATCAATAACTGAAAACAAGAAAAGAGTGTTGGCCCACAAACTGATCCCAAGGTGAGCAAGACCTGCTCACCTTCCTTCTCACTCCCTGCACCAAGGAGGAAGAAGGGCCTTGAGCTCAATCACACATACACACTCACACTATCCACGGTTCAGCAGTGGCTGAACCTGAAATTCTGAATGTTGTGGCAAATGAACTGCCTTTTCCCATTGCATTGCTAGTGTATAAATACTAGATGTCTACCTACTATAAGGTACAATAGGTATGGCTGAGTACAGCCTGGGTATGGCTGAGTACAGCCCCTCTACTCTAGCACTATTGCATACATCACCCACTACCAAATTGTGATGATGCTAATCACCAACTACTGTACTGCAATTGGCCTATTGCCATGCTGCTACAGCTGACCACTAGTTGGTCCTTGTGATGGAGACAGCAGGAGATTACATGTAACAATCCTTCCCCTAATCCTACTGCTGTCCCTGAACCTCCTCCATGCCAATCAAGCTCCTCAGCTCCTAGAAGCGAAGGCGCCCAAGTGACTTGGTGAGGATGTCAGCGAGTTGCCGCCCGGTCTCGACGAACTCGATGACAAGCTGCCCACCATCGACGCAGTCCCTTAGGAAGTGAAACTTCACGTCGATGTGCTTGCTCCGATCGTGGAGCACTGGATTTTTCGCCAGCGCAATGGCTGGCTTGTTGTCCACCTTGAGCGCCGGCGGCTGAGCCTCAACGCCTGTGAGCTCGCTCAGCAACCGGGCGCAGCTGAACTACTGGCATGCGCGGTGGCCGCTGCGACGTACTCTGCTTCACACGTCGAGAGCGCCACCATCTTCTGCTTCAGCGACTGCCAGGCAATTGGCGCCGCGCCGAGGAAGATAAGCACCCCGGAGGTGCTCCGGCGTCCATCCACGTCGCCCGCCATGTCTGCATCGCTGAAGGCCGTGAGCCCTGGCTCACCCTCCTTTGCCTTGGTCGGCGCCTCGCTGAAGACCGTTAGCTGGAGCCTGCCGCGCTTGGGGAAGACGATGGCCTGATCCACCGTGCCCTTAACATAGCGCAGAAGCCGCTTCACCGCCGTCCAGTGATCTTCCCGCGGATCCTCCATGAACCGGCTCACGTATCCCACCGCGAACGCGATGTCCGGGCGGGTGTGAGTGAGCCAGCGTAGCCCGCCGACGATGCTCCGTAGCGTGTTCCGTCCACCTTCTCCGCCGTGCTGCGCTTGGAGAGCTTGACCCGCTCCTCCATTGGAGTCGCCATCGGCTTGCGATCCGCCATGCCAGCCCGCTCCAAAGAGCTTCAGCGCATAGGCGCGCTGCCCCGGCGTGACCTGGTCCTTCCCCCGCCTCACCTCAATGCCGAGGTAGTAGTAGGAGAAGCGCCAAGATCGCTCATCTTGAACCGTGCCGCCATCTCTTCCTTGAGCGGCGATGTCTTGCTCCTGGCGCCCGGTGGCGATCAAGTCGTCCATGTACACACCGACGATGAGCTTCCTTCCCCCGTCGTCGTGTGTACAAAGCGTGCTCAGTGGCGCACCGTGCGAACCCGAGTTCCGCCATGGTGGCGTCGAGCTTGGCGTTCACGCCCGCGGAGCCTGGCGTAGCCCGTGGCGCCTTCCGGGAGGCGGAGAACCTTGCGTTCGGCCCCCCTTGAGCGATGGCCCGGGGCGCTTGAGCGAAAGACGGTCTCCGCCAGATCGCCATTGAGGAAAGCGGACTTGGCGTCGAGGTGATGAACCGCCCGATCCTTGGTTGCCTTGGCGCCAGCGATAGCCGCACCGACTCCATGCGCGCTACCGGCGCAAACACCTCCTCGAAATCGATCCCCTCGCGCTGCACGAAGCCCCGAGCCACCAGGCGCGCCTTGTGCTTCACCACCGCGCCAAGCTCGTCCTTCTTCACCTTGTAGACCCATTTGAGTTCAATCGGCCGCATCCAGCCGGGCGGATCGACCAAATCCTGTGTCCGATTGGCCTCAATCGAGCGCATCTCCTCCAAAGATCGCTCTTCCGGCCAGTAGCATCGAGCTCGCCACGGCAAACGAGGCCGGCTCCGCTATTTTATCAAAGAGCCAAAGATCGCCGTTGAAGCGCCGCTCCGCCAACCAACCCGCTGCCGCCGATGACGCTGTCCACCCGGGCGGAAACGGACCTCCTCCCCTTCGTGATAGGCGTCGACGAACTCCACAAATTGCTCGGAAGAGAGGCGATTCAACCCCCCGCCCGTGGAGTCCTCTGCTCCGGCCCGAGCGAGGCAAACCGGGAGGCTGTCCGGGCGGGCTGGGGTTGCGGGCCTCGGCAAGACGCCGGGCCGGCCGCCATTTCCCCGGTGCTGTGTGCGGCCCGCCGCCCACGCTGGGCACCGCCCCGCAAGTGGATGACAAGCCGCTCGGCGACGAAGGAGCCGCCGATCCTTTCGTGCCGCCCGGCTTCCCGGCGCCCGGCGAATCCCACTTCAAGCCGCCGCCTCGTCGAAGATGACGTCTCGTGACACCACCACCTTCCCGCCCGGGGTCGTAGAGCCGGTAGGCCTTGGACCCCCCTCCTCGTAGCGAGGAACACCATCTTGGTGCTCTGTCCTCCGGCTTGCCGAGCCCCGGCTTGGTGGTCTTGACATGGCCAACGCAGCCAAACGTGCGCATGAACGCGACGTTCGCTTGCGTCCCGTGCCGAGCTTCAAGCGGTGTGTCGCCCCAGCCGCGGGGCCTTGGTGGGCGCGGTTCGGAATGAACACCGCCTGCCGTGCTCACCGCCTCGCCTCGAAACGAACGCCGGCATATCCTTGGCCTTCATCATGGAGGCGCGCCATGCCGATGGCGATGGTGCAGTTGCGCCCGCTCCACCACCCGTTCTGCTGCGGCGAGTAGGCGCGGTGAGGTGCCGGATCACTCCGCCGTCGGCGCAGTAGGAGGCGAATTCCGCCGCCGTGAACTCCCCACCGCGGTCAGTCCGGAGGACGCGCAACTTCTTGCCAGACTCCGCCTCGGCGCGCGCCTTGACGCGCTTGATGGCCTCCGCCGCCTTGTCCTTGCTCGTCAGGAGCTGCAGCCACATGTAGCGGCTGCAGTCGTCCACGAGCAGGAGGAAGTACCTCCGTCCGCCGTGGGTCGCCGGCGTGATCGGCCCGCAAAGGTCCCCGTGGACCAGCTCGAGCGGATCAGCCGCGCGGTACCTCGCCGTCTTGGGGAACGGCTGCCGCCTCTGTTTGCCTGCAAGACAACTGTCACAGAGCTCACCGGCGTGCTCAATCCGTGGCAGCCCGGTCACCATCTTCCCAAGCCTCGCCAACGCGTCGAAGCTGAGGTGCCCGAGTCGCCCATGCCACAGCCATGGCTCCTGAGTGCCCTGCGCCGCCAAACACACAGGCTGTTCTACCTTGAGGTCGAGAAGGTAGAGGCGGTTGCGGGAACGCGTCACCTTGGCGAGCAGGCGCTGCTCCCTGTCCCTGATCCGCAGCACGCCGTCGCGAATCAGGACCTCGCTGCCGCGCTCGTCAAGTTGTCCGAGGCTGATGATGCTCGAGCGCAGCTCCGGGATGAAGTATACGTCGGTGAGCGCCCGTGCTCACCGTTCTACCGGAAGAAAAGCGGTGCCACGGCCTCGGATGTGCACCCTGGAGCCATCGCCGAACTTCACGGTTCCGGCGGCCGCTTCGTCGAGCTCGGAGAAGGCAGCGCGGCATCCAGTCATGTGGTTGCTCGCGCCGGAGTCGAGGTACCACCTCTGCTCCAGCTCGTCGCCAACCGCGCCCAGATGGACCTGCGCGCGCGGCTCGTCAAGTTCGACGGCCTGCGGCGCAGTCCCCTGCTCCGCCTCCGCCTCCCCTGCTTCGCCGTCCTGCAGCGCGCAGTGCTCTGCCATCATGGCGCCCAGCTCGTCGTCGCTATCCGCTGAGCAGTGCGCCTCCTCTTTCTTCTCCGGCTTCTTCTCCGGGCAATCCCGTGCCCGGTGCCCCCACTGCCGCGGCGCTGCGGCATTGGGGTCGGCGTTCTTCTTCTTCTTCTTGTCTCCCGGCGGCTTGCCCGCCGCTTGTCGCCCGCGATTTCCGCGCGGCTGGAGCCTTCCCGGTCCGCCGCCCGCTCCTTCCAGCGCGAGACCACTCCTCCTCGGTCAGCAACAGCTTGCCGCCGTCCTTCTCCTTCTCGAACGTCGCCGGAGTGCGATCCTCCACCGCGCGCAGGCGCCCCGTCACGTCCTCGAGGGTGACTGTCTCGAGGTCCAGCATTGTCTCGATGGACATCGCCAGCTGGGAATACTTGTCGGGGACGACTCGAAGCAGCTTGGAGACGACCTCCTCCTCGTCCATCTTCTTGCCGAGCGCAGCCATCTCGCTGACCAGCGACTGCAATTGGAGTGCGAAGTCCTCCACCGATTCGCCGACGCGAAACTTGAGGTCGTCGAACTGCCGGCGCAGCTGCTGCAGCTTGGCCTTCTTGGCTCGATTTGAACCGATGCGGAACGAGGCGAGCATGTCCCATGCCTCCTTCGCCGTCTTCTTCTCCCCGATCGCCTGATGGAGCTCCTGCGGCGTGGCTGCGAGCAGCGCCTCCATGGCGCCCACCTCCGCTTCCTCATCCGCATCACTGGTGTCCACGGCCTGCCAGCACTTGCGGGCGCGCAGCTTCCACTTCATCTGCACCGCCCACTCGCCGTAGTTGGTGCGGGTGAGTTGTGGCCACGACGTGCCACTCACCTCCCGCACCGTCCGCACCTCCATCCTGGGCTGGGGAGCCGCAATCTCCTTGTCCTTGGAGTCGCCGGCCCCCTTGCCACCCTTAGGAGAATCGTCACTCATCGCCGGCGGTTAAGCGCAGCAATGGCAACCTCCCAAAGCTCTGGTACCAGCTGTTGGCCCACAAACTGATCCCAAGGTGAGCAAGACCTGCTCACCTTCCTTCTCACTCCCTGCACCAAGGAGGAAGAAGGGCCTTGAGCTCAATCACACACACACACTCACACTATCCACGGTTCAGCAGTGGCTGAACCTGAAATTCTGAATGTTGTGGCAAATGAACTGCCTTTTCCCATTGCATTGCTAGTGTATAAATACTAGATGTCTACCTACTATAAGGTACAATAGGTATGGCTGAGTACAGCCTGGGTATGGCTGAGTACAGCCCCTCTACTCTAGCACTATTGCATACATCACCCACTACCAAATTGTGATGATGCTAATCACCAACTACTGTACTGCAATTGGCCTATTGCCATGCTGCTACAGCTGACCACTAGTTGGTCCTTGTGATGGAGACAGCAGGAGATTACATGTAACAAAGAGTACCTCTGAATCAATAAGAGATGAATCCATCAAACGCATTGTGATATATTGGAAACCTTGCCAAGGCACGGAACTGCCATGTGGTAAAAGTTCCTCAGACTTCATACCTAAAGAATCTTTTGCATCCACATCAATGACACAGACAATTGGAACTTTCTCCTTGCCAAAGCTTATATCTTCACAGAGAACAACTCTCTCATTTTTAGGGTTCCATCCAAAGTGCTTTGAATCAAGAACATAATGGTATTCTTCCATTCCCCACATTTCATCATCATTAACAGGATCAACAGAAAGAGCTTCAGGAAAATTAACTGCCGTGAGTTGCATAGGAAGCAGAGCATTGGAATTATATCTAGACTTGCAACCTTTAGGGCATATGAATTCCTCTTGATGCCAATCAATTTGGATGCCATTGTCACTGCAAAGCTTTGCAGCTTTCACAAATATGTTCTCAGGTAAAGATCCGTATTTAACTTCCAATGCAGCAAGAAGACTTGTCTTACAGCATACAGAGCGGGCAACCGATAAAATATCAAGGTTGCTTGGATGGGGTCTTGTCTTTTGAACCTTGGAAAATAAAGTTTGTGCAACATCTGAGCATTGGATATCCTGTAACTTACCAAGGCTGGATGTTTCAGATTCAACTATTTGAGATGTTAAGCCAGAGCTCTGAAACTTAAAGTTCTTCTGGATTCCAGAGCTACTCCTCTTCTTTAATGTACTTGTTGGTCGTAAAGCGGAATAGTAGTGTCGGTCACGGTTAAGCTGATACTTCCCACGGCCCACTGGAATGTGGCCAACAGCACCTGAGTCCATATGAGCGACTTTATGGTGGCGCCCAAGATCTGGCAGAAGATCAAATTTGAGCCCACATAATCTGCAGGTGAACTTCTGTGAGCCATCGTCATCCTCAACATTGTGGCTATCATAAAGGAGCGGACCACTTGTCCCTTCTTGTTGAGCAGATTGACCATTTGGTCGCTGAGGGACATCAAGAAGACTGAACTGTTGGGCATGGTCGGAAACAATGTGAGGGTATAGCAGATCTGTGTTCAAAAAATTGCTGTCACATAACATACATCGAATGAGAATTGAATACTGGAGGTATTGAGCCCCATGTGCATCCTGCACATGTCTTTCAAGGACCTTTTTGTTGGTAAATGAATTCATGCATACAGCACAAGAATAACCTCTAAACATCCACCGGGCTTCCTTTTTGTGGACAGTTGTCCAATGTAATCCAAGAGCTTGATCATCAGAGAACTGGTGAGCACAAATTTTGCACTTTGGACCAGATGAAAGACTAGTTCCCTCTTCCGGCAACACTACAGATCCTTCTTTGTTTTCAGAATATATTTGCTTAGATCTATTTGTACCAAAGCCCCAGATATTTGCTAGTTTCTCTCTCTCAGTAGATATCAACTTTAACAAAAACTCTCCAACATCTGGATTTTTAGACACTTCAGCCAGTATCTGGGGCATATGTTCACTAGCAAGACCGGTGCGTTGATGAGAAAGGTTGTTTCTCAAGAACCAATAAAGAAATTCACATGCCTGGTGTAAACATATCTTATCTTTTCTTGATGTGCAGCCCTTCAGTAGATTGACAAAGACATCTTTAGAAACGAGTCGACTCTTCCCATTCCTGGCACGCTTAAGGAACTTTGGAAGGTGCTTCTCACAATAAAGAGTATGTCGCTTGGCATAATCCTGGCATTCAACAATACTGTCATGAGAGCGAATTCCAATACAAAGAGAAGTATCATCAGTATTTGTCATGGAAGTTGACGCTGCACACATATCATTTTTCTCCATTGCACCTTTTTCACCAGAGTTCTCTATAGCCACAGTTGTCATCAATTTCACTTGTACAGCAGCCTGGACATTCTTGCCTGTTTCCAAGTCTATGCTATGCATTGCTTTCGACTTACAAATTTCTTCCACCCATTTATTTGAAGGTTCTTCGCCCATATGGAGTATCTCAGATGGATCTAACAAATTTTCTGAGTGCATTGCATCCATGTTTGTCTGTAGGCGGTGCTTTTTACAAAAAGTAGAACCATGCTGAGCTCGATGCTTGCATTTTCTACCCATATTAGTCAGACCACTGCACAATGGAGCTTCAATGTTAAGTGCCTTGTCCTCCCTTGAAGAATGGTCAACAAAATGCATACTTTGATGCACACAACAGTAAATATCACCATCATTTGCCCACCTACCACACTGCCTCCCCTTTGCTTCAATGTATGCAGAACACTGGCGAGAACTCTTGAATGAATCTAGATCAAGTCTAGCATTCTGTAAAGCAGCATTGGCACCAATGGATATTGTGTTCTCGTTGATGCCAGAACCTCCAGGTAACATGACTGCATTATTTTGATTTGTTGCTTCTAATGCCCCAACATTTTCATGCATGACAGAGTTACTAGGAAGGTTATTTTGGTTTGGGTCTTCGGTTGGATTCCTATAGCCAGCTTCACCCATGTGTGAAATTTGTATCTCTCCTCTTCGGACCTCAAGTTTTGGACGCTTTCTACTACCTTGTTGATCTAAAGCTGGATCATCGTAACAATTGGTTTTCTCGAAGTTGCCAACATTACCAGCAGGATGCAATGAAAAGTATTGTTTCATCAATTCTTGTTTCCATGTCTTCCATTCAGGGACTAATTCAGGCTGCACTGATGCATCCCGCAATTCCTTAAGCTTGTTCACAAGAATGGACTGTCGAAGTTCCTGTTCAAGAGAAGAAATAAAAAGTTGACTACACTTTGATCGGAACAAGAAAAATAAGTATATAATATAAATGTAATAGGAGAATAATCAGTATTAGACACCAGAACTTTGGAAATAGGGTTACCAAGATTCAGCAGTAAAAAACCATTGAGTAAATCTAGTTGCTTCAATAAAATCAAATTACATAACAGCAACTGCATCGTTTATTTAATGACAGTGAAGGGAATTAAAGTCAGAGTATATATTTAAACAATATGTTGGTCGAGAAATGGGGATCTACTTTCTACAATCAAGCACAAAAAGATAATTTATACTTGTGATTAAAAAAACTACAATGAGTGACAAACTGTGATGTTTAATAAAACAAATAGTTGGCTGAAGAATAAAAACTAATACAGAAAACTGATTACCTAGCTCTCCATACTTTCACCTTAAACATAGCACACATATTATATATAAGCACAAAGGAGAACATATTAGTTATCTAAGCACTGTTTCAACTGAATGTAGAACAAGGCAATGCAAAAACTACAAGTGCTTCTATAGATCTAGTGTAAGAAATTCAAATGATTATTAACACAACCATCAATATCAAAATTGACTAATGAGGTAAGTAAAGAGAATGTGAATTCTTAACCACCAAGTGGATATTTCTAAGCATGAAACGAAGTAAAGTCAGAATGTACAAACAAAAACATAGAAAAACAAGATGTTATTATCCAATAAATATTACGATGATAAAAACAGAGGTAACCATCAAGCTAAGTAGATGGCTAGATGCAACTGGGCAGGGTAGATCTGCCCCTGCATTTGCCCCACATGACCAGAACCTACTTTTCATGGAACCAGATAGGCCTTGTGGGTAGTGACCCCATTGATGATAATCCCTACATAGCAGTTCATAAACATTGACCAAAGAGGAAAGATCTCTACCAGGAGAAAGGAATTTAACTAAGCAAGAGAAAATTAAGCAAGTAATTGTGGAAAATGGATGAATCAACTAGCTGCCAAATAGAAAGTAATCCAAGAAACAAATGCTGGGCAACTCCACATGAAGAGGCATAAACCCGATCCAACCCCGCATCTGTTCTATTCACAAAGAGAATCAAGACGGTTTTGTTCCCCTCACCTATGCAACAGAACTGAAGAAACCAGGTATACCCATGGCTGCATACAGATGCAGAGCCGCCTGGTGGTTTCCACGCACTATAGCTGCAGATAGATCCAGACCACAACACCAGCAGCGCCCCGAACAAAATTTCTGAACCCTACCTCTGCTTGCGCTGCTAGCCGCCTACGACCTTGGCACCTTCTCTACGCGCCGCCGTGGCCAGTCTGCCAGATCTGGATGTGCTCGAGAAGAAAGAATAGAGGCGGCGGCGAGAAACAGAAGTAGAGGGAGGATTTAAGTCTTGTGAAAGGATTGGTCTACAACAGATGGTGGGTGAGGATAATGGGCCCACTGGTTCTCCAGGTCGTATTGTGCCCCTTGAAAGCAAAAATAAAGGGGCCGGTCCATGGGCCGCCCACCTATCTTGTGCCCCCCCCCCCCCCCCCCCAAAAAAAAAAAAAAAAAAAAAAAAAAACCCTTCTAATTCTTAGAAACTCTACGGTTCATTGTCCGCTTTGCTATAAGCATAGGGTAGATTTGCCAACAAAATGGCAGACACAAATGAGGAAAGTTAGTAAAAGAATGAATCTGAAGCATCAATTAGGAGGTTATGAAAGGGTAGCAAACCAAAGTTGTCGCAATGAGTGGTTTAGAAAAGAGTCTATGACATATGGCAGACGATACTATGACATGCAACATTTTGTAACAATCCACGTACCTACCTAAGAAAGTGTGGTTGTTGTCCCTAAGCTTAGGCATGACAATGTTAGGCTTCGAGCAGAACACCCCCGTAAAGCATGACCTTCCAAAAAACATAGAGAAGAGGAAGGAGAATAAAATTATAGTACCTCACAAAGCATTTCAATAGTCTCAGCATCATGTGCATTCATACACTTTTGGTTCCACATCTCAAAAGAATTTTGTAGCCATTCACAGCTTATGTAGTCAGGAAGAATCATCTGAAATCAAATGATTAACATGAAACAATGCTAGGAAACATACAAGGAAATAATTGACATGTTAGATTAACATAGTTCAAATATTTGTAAGACCACCAATGACACACATCTATGGAAACTCAGAAAGCCTAGTGAATATCTAGTCCAGCTTAAGATTACCACATACTGACCAATAAAATGAGAAGGTATTCTTATATGAGTTGTCTTTTTGTATAGCTGGATTAAATAAATATATCATGATAAATATCATCGAGCATGCATGATAAAATTTTGAAAACAAAGACTTCATGGAAACTCAGAAAGCCCTAGTGAATATCTCAGAAAGCACTAGTGAATATCTAGTCCAGCTTGAGATACCACATACTGATCAATAAAATGAGAAGGTATTCTTACATGAGCTGTCTTTTGGTATAGCTGGATTAAATAAACATATCATGATAAATATCATCGATCGTACATGATATAATTTTGCAAACGAAGACTTTGAAGTGGATGGTGATTTCTTAAAGTGTTAGGAACTGAGCCTAGCTCAGTTGGTAATAGGTGTGGGTGTACACCCCCACCACCCAAGCTCGAATCCTTTTTTCCTTTGTGTGTGACTGTGTGTTGGGGTGGGGGGATTATTTCTATTTATCGGCAATAACGGCTAGCTCCTCCTAGATAATGGTTGAGCCCACATCCCCACCCAAAAAAATGTATGAAAAAAAAGAACAAATTGTCCTAATACAGCTTCATATTCTACCAATCTTTATTCTAAACCTCAAGGCATTTTTTAAGGATTTAAGACTCCCCAGGATAAATTATGATAAATAGAAGATGTAAGGAAGATATCAATGTTTTTCTCTCTTTTTCGTTTTTATCTGCAAATTGCCAAATTGGTATACATAGCTAATGGATACTACTAGTACTAAATTAGTTCTTTTTTGTTAAATTAATTAATATCTTGTTGGTTCTCATGTCTAGTCTACATAGCTTGCTACGACATTGTTGTAACTGGTGTCATGTCATAGGGTTTGGCATCAGGCATCCCCTATAGCAAAAATGTAGAGCCAACGTGTTGCAATGTTTCACAAAAAACATCAAAAAATCATGCGTGGTAGACGGAAAGTTAAATAGACTTGCAAAAGTTCGACCCTAAGTTCATCTTTGATGTTGAGATTCAAAAATGACAAGTGTCACGGCCAGCACATGATGAACAACGCTAGATTGACTGCTTGTCTATTTTGATTCTTGACATTTATGACGAATGTGAAAGTGAATCAGCAGCCTTACTTAACTTTATGTTTAGTTGTTTACTACATAAACAACTTTTTAATGAATTTTTGAAACACTGCAAAATGATAAATTCGCTAATGAAGACAATGCTAAATATTATTTGCAGGCTCTATTTCATGCTATAATGATCGTCCTAACAGGTGACGCATCCTAGATAAAATGTGCAGAACAATGACTATGGTACATCCAGCAACAGATAAAGGAAAAATGATGTATAGTAAAACTACGGACATAAATAGACTACATAATTTACTGCCATTGAAGATAGAGAACATGAAGGCATGTAAAGGTCACAAAGAGATAGACCACAGTCAGACAGTCACATGGAAAATATTTCCATAATACAATCAGGAAAAATGAAAAAAATTAAAAAAAACATCAACAGTAAGCACGGCAAAGTAGCAAAATGGACATTCTACTTGCTTAAAAAAAAGTTGACGTAATGCTCCACGAAATATCCACACCAAACAAGGTTCTCGGATTTACATTTTGGAATTTGAGGAGCATCTTCCCAAGATCAGTGTAATCTCTACAGCAAGATGCTTCCAGGGCAAACTCTTTCCATGTTGTAGCCTTCCGAGCATTATCAATTACAGCCTAATAAACATATATATTGTGTCAACAACTGAAGCCAAAGGCGTAAAAAAACTTAAAAGAACATAACCAACCTCAATATGAAGGTCATCAATTAAATTTATCATAAAAACAGCAAGATTCTGCAAGTTGAATCGTCGAGGAATGTTCAAATCCTTCACAAGCTTTCTCCATTTACGATGAGTTCCATTCACAAGTGGCAAAGGACTTTCCTCTATTGGAAGAACAAGTAGCATGTCTACCCAAGAATAAGTTTTTGTTCGTGGGAAGAAAACAACAATATAGCTCTTCCTGTCATGTGTTGGTTTTGCCCTTAGAGTAGGTAAAGGACAATCTACTCTACAGCATCGAATTCCAGTTTGCCATTTTCCTCTCCACTGTTTTCACATGAAAAGGATAAAACAAATTCACAGAGGAGGTATTAGGAAAAAAAAAAACAAAAACTTCTCTATGACACAAAAAGAAGGTAGCAGAACTATATTAGGAATACTAGTGATCTTGTAGGTAGCTCAGTGAAAAAATTCTCCTTTTCATTTTGCGATAGTAAATTATGCCAGATTCACCAATGTACCAAAATACCAAATATATTATCTTCATCATGCACAAAAGGAGAATATATTATGGCAGTACCTAAACCTCAATGTACAGAAAATAGTTATTTGGGTCCCAAGATACCTCCTTCTTTACTTAAATAAAAAAAAATAACTGAATAAACAGAAGAAAGGAAGGGTACCACTTTTAGGGGGGAAACCAGCATAACTTACACCACAAAATTCTATCAGTCATGAAATAAAAATGTTTAATAGGACATGGAAAGGTATTCATTCTGAGACCATATATGAAAAGAAGGCCCATCTAATTATTTTGGTTAAGGCTGACCTTCGACCTCAAGTTACCTTTTTTAAGACTAATAAAGAAAGCAAAACTTTATATGGACCACTCAAGCAGTCAAGCATACCATTGTTTAACTGGAATAAAGCTGCAACTAAGAGTCTAAGACTACAATTAGAAAATCATAACAGAGCTATGAGTTGGCCACCCCGCAATACAAGGTGTATCTATTAAATGCACAGGTTCTGGAACCTGAAACATGACAAGTACTTCCTATAACCCCAAAACTAATTTAAATAAAGAAAAGTGTACCTTCACCCAAAGTGCTACAGCACCATCCTCATCTCCAGCATTCCCCATATTGGGCTCCTCCCCTTTATAATTGGTATCACCATTACAACTATTGTTATCAACATTATGGCCCATGTCATTCGAAGGGGAAACAGGCTTATCCTTCTCTTCTTGCGGAGAAGATTTATTACGTACTAAATCAATACTGCAGGCTATTTCTGATAGATCTTGCAGCGTGCACTGCAATTCTTTTTGCCGTGCATGGCATCCTACCAAGTCAGTTCCAACTTCCTTACTTACATCATCTATATTTCCATCCACTTTTACACGATCCTCTGATATTTTCTCCTCTTCAGAAGGTGTGGCATCTCCATTGAGTCTGCATGAACTTGGTAATGGCACTGTATTGGGAGAAGTATGTATCTCTTCCTGAGGATGATGCATATCCTTCTTACCAAAACTCTGTTTATTCAAGTTGCCATCATCAGTTTGCAAGCCATTATTATTTCCAGCACTTGAATTCAACTGAAGCTTTACATCAGAGTAAGAACTGTCGCTATTCTTCTTTCTTAGTTCTGTCCCCTGAGTTAAATCACCCAAGTTAAGAGGTGATTTTTTTGAAGCAGCATCTAGTACCTCATCTATGCCTGTTTGACAAGCATTGCTAACCTCGACAGGGTTACATACTATTGCATCATCCTTTGGGTGGACATCAGAGCCTGCCCACCCATAACCATCATGTGAGATGGTCAGCTTCCTATCATAGGCGATTGATGATGTTTTATCCACATCATTTTTCAACTTGCAATCCACTTGCATAACAGGAGGGTCCATCAGCATTGCTTTGCCAGGATCTGGTCTACCAATCAACTATGAGAAAAAAAGCAGACTTCCAAAAGCAGCACAGGAATTATCCTCTACTAGCATGAAGCCCATAAAGACTGTTGACTTAGTCCTACATAGAAAAAAATAGAAAAATGTTGTTTAGAGTATATGCAGCGCTTCGGACGAAAACATATTATGGAGGAAAAGAAAAAATAAAAACCTCACAAAAATCTAACGAAGTTGCATTTGAAACAGAAAAGAATATATTATATTTACGATGATTTTTTTATTTAACAAACGTGTGAAGTGACAGCACTACCCATGCAAAAAAAATGGGCAGTCTTATTTTGTTCTTTTTTTCTCACAGTACACAGAAGAGTATTATCAACTTATCCCATGCTATTTTTAAAATTTACAGGAAAACCTAGTGTTCTGGAAAGTGCTACACTAGGCAGACAGCAGTTTCTACCTAGGTGAAATATTCACCTAGGCTGGTTATGAGGAAATTAGGTGAAAGAGGTGGGGCCTAAGGACTAGGCAGCTACGCAGCCAACTTTTGGAGCATGATGTAGAGTGGAAGATTTGATTCAAGTGTAAAAAAGAAACAGAGAAAGTAGTGTATTCAACAGTTGGCGTCACAAAAAAAGGAGCTGGTTATATATGACAGCAGTCATGCAAATACACAAACTAGTAACGAACTCCCAGCAGGGGCATAAGATATAGGTGCTGTTTGGTGCCCGCCCGGCCACCGCACGCCAGGCGAGGTGTGGCATGGCCACCAAAGCTGTGGTGTTGTGTGGCGAGGGAAGCGGCCGCCACACCTTGGGGAAAACCAACACACAAAAGTTAAGTGGCTGCTTCAACCTCCATGCAAACCAAACAGCAGCTGAAGTACCGTGGCAGCCTGGAGTGTGGCATGGCGAGTGACAGCCGGCAACCAAACAGCCCCACTGGATTCACTTTGAATCTGACACAAGTAAGTTAACGAACATGCCACATTTTGACTTGTACCATGCAATTAGAGTCCATTTGAATTACATGCATGAAATCGCAGTGTGGCTCTCTCTCTTTCTGGTCTAGCTAGAGCAAAATTTCAAGAGGTCATGGCATATGGTAAGCATGCAAAACTGCAAAAAATGTAGTGGCATTTTCGCACGGATAACAGGGCCATTAAATGCATGTGTGTCATAAAACCCTAACGGCATGTTTCAATGTGCAGTAAAATTGTGCCAGTGAAAATCGAAACCCCGTAGATGTTCGACGCGCCCATGGATTAGGATCCATGAGGCGATCTCGGTTATGGATTGGGACCCTAGATTCGGCAGAATGCTCAACGGTCTAAATCCCAGAGAAGGCGAGCATAACCGTGACCGATCCTTAGGGAGGTTGGAGATAAAAGGGATAATAACCTCCGTGACGACGCCACCGCAAAGGAGGCGGCGCCGGCTCCCTCCCGCAGCAGGCCGCGCTCCCCGGCTGCGGCGAGTGCAGCAGGATTCGGCGGTGGCGACAGCAGGGCCCCCGAGGATTCGGCGGAGGAGCAGGTGGCCGAGACTCAGAGGAAGGACCGGACGAGAGACGCCAGCGGTGGCTCGCGGCGGCCACGCGAGGACGGGAGCCGCGGCGGGCGGGAGGGCGGTGGTGGCGACGAAGGGTTTGCGACGTACTGCGGTGCTGCGGGGAGGGAGATGGGGGAGGTGGGCGGCGTCCGCGATTAGCCCCCCGGTGGCCCGGTGAAGGAAACCAGAGACGGAGAAAAAAAAAATTAGAAAACTCGCCAACTGATTTCACCTCGCTGGGATTAACCGCTTGGGCCGATTTGGGCCTACAACACGGCTGTTCGGCCCGGTCTAACAAATAGGGCCCGCGGAAATCCAACCAGAAAGGCAATCTATGCAAGGAAGGCTCGGCCAACGGTGCGGCCCATACAGATCTTTCCGCGTGAGACGAGGCCAGCTTTGCGTGGCCCATTCCCCCGTGCGGTACCTGTCCTCGGCATATCGCCGCGGCGGGCTTCTTTCCACCTGTACGGCGTAGGACGTACGCACGCGGACGCCCGTCGGCCCATGTGCTCCAGTTTCCCGTGCGCCGGCCAGTAACCAGTTCCAAAAAAGAAAAAAAAAAATCTCCACAGGCACGAGCGCGATCCCCGCGCCGACGACGAGGGCACGAACGACTGCACGAATCACGATGCATCATCGCATACTCAGATATGATCACATGACAAACGGCGTTTCGGTGCCCAGAACCCGGAGCGGCGGAGCGCATTTGGAATGCCAGGCGAGCGACCCTAAGGCCTTATTTGGCTACACACAAATACACCTCAATCAATACGGTTTTGAAGGGATTGGGGTGTATTTTAATTTAAATTCCACTCTAATCCCCTTAAAACTATATGGATTAGAGTGTATTTAGGTGCAGCCAAATAAGGCCTAAAGCTAAACTTGTTCACTCAATTTATCTGTGGTTCGCACAAAATCAGTCATTGCAGTTTATCATCCAGCTTACAAGTCGTACCGAACAGGATAATGGTAGTGCTAATCCGTTGCAGTGTTGCTTTGTTTTCTTATGTCACGTTGCCGTGCTAATGCCACTACTAGGTCAGGATTCAAGAACACGAGATCAAAAAAGGATTCTTCGCTCCCACCCGATAAATGAGCAACTTTTCCGGTCTGCTGCATGCCTTCTGTGAGACAGTATTGCCCAGGCAGCTGCTGGTTTGTGGCCGTCTGCTGAAGAAACAGAAATGGACAGCCCAACTGAACTGATCCAACTGGTTGTTAACCTTTTGTTTTCCCTGCAGTAACGCCGGCCGGCCGGCGCACTAATCAGCACCTTATCAAGTAGCACTACTAATATTTCCAGTTGGAACTAGTATACGTATTATTGCCCACAAAACAACGGCAATAAAACCATCCCATCCGGTCGTCGTGACGCGTGACTCACTCCGGCCGACGGATCGGAGGCCGCGCCAGTGTCACGGGGCAGCGGTGGCGCTCGATAAATCATCACGCCCACCGCTGGAACAGGCCGGCACGAAATCACAGCCATGACCAACCACAATACTACTGGTACATGGCATCGCGCAGGGCAGATTCGCACGATCACTGGACGGTGCTCTCCATCTCATGCCAAATTATGTGTGTCCCGGTGTCCGTCCGCGACGACCGTCCATCGTATCGTATCCATGCGTTCACGCGTCTGTCTGGGGTGGGGGAATCCAGCCAGCCAGCCAGGCAGCAAAAGCAATCGAGCTCACCGGCCGCCGGCCGCCGCCCGGTGGCGAGGCTCGCCTACTGCCGCGACTACAACTACAAGGAGAGCGTTGTGTTTATTTTATGCGTGTTAATTGCAACATGACAACCTTCGTTTCCGCCGTCCCATCGCTTTCGTGCCAACCGATCATCCACTCTGGCCAGGGCAGCCCAGCTGCCGCCGCTGCACCTTCTTTCCTACTGACTGACAACCGAACGTATAACAGCAAATCCAGGCCCTGGCCTTTTCTTGTGAGAACATAAAAAAAACTAGAGAAAATATTTCCACAAAAAGAATCTCGCAGATCGTATCACAGCTCAGACCTTTGGTGTAACAAAATAAGGTGCGATTTGTGAACGAGAACGTTTCGAAACCGGTTCACTGTAGCTGCAATTAATCGTGCTTGAAACAAATTGATTGTGTCGTGCCAACTGGCCGTCGGTACGCCGGCAATAGATCGAGCGACGCTGCATTGCGGCGCACTCCTCTGGTCAGGTCACAACCACTGACAGGCAGAGGTGTGCGCTTGACATCTCACCCTCCTCCACACCAGCGCCATCCTATCCTTTCGTTATTCTCTCTTGATGATTAATCTCCACGTTCCTGTCAGTCTTTTCTCTATTTTTTTCCTCTCTCTCGAAGACATGCGAGCTTATTAATCTGATATATTTATGTCTTTGATCGGTAGATGAGGCGTCCAATCGAACGAGAAGTGTCATACGCAGAAAGCAGACATGACCGCTTAAGTTTTACCAACCGGCGTGCGTGCACCTGTGTGTTTTCGAACAAAAAATTAAAACTGGAAGAGAAAAACAGACATGTTAATTTCTAGGTCAAGTGGTTAACAGCAGCACAGATGAGGAATGACCGAATGAGGTATCTCTCAGCTGGTAAGTTGACAAATGGTGCCTCGTGATTATAACAAATCACAATGGAGAGAGCGACAAAACAATTTGCGACTTGCAAGGCAAATGAAAAACTGAGACGGCAATGGGAGATCCCACAGGGCAGACGCGGAGTAGGTTGGTAGGGCACCGCTGTCATGAATAATCCATAGATATATTTTTTCCCCCATGGCGTTTTAGAGCTACAACTTGCTAAATAATAACATGAAACCTGAGTTATTGCTAATCCTGTAAAATCAGGTGCACAGAAAAAGCACAATCTCTTATAAAAAAATATATATATAACATTAATATTTGTCTTTTAAAAGCATTATGATTTTGCCTAAAATAATTACATTTGTTAAGAAAGTGAAGAGGTAATACCAATTGAGAAAATAATACACTTAAGTAGCAAATGTGAGTTAATTTATTATGATCGTTTCTGATAAAGCATTTTTATCTTTAACCATCAAATGATCATTATTAGGTCGACAACATAAAATGAATGGCGCTAGAGTGATTTATCATTAGAGAAATTGTCACTTTGGTTATCTTTACCACCCATTTTGGTGTCTTATAGTTTTACGGTTTTACTAACCTTTCTGTTTCCTCTTTGTCCACTCTGGACACAATTCCCTGCCGAGCTGGACCAAAATGCCCCTCCCCGCTCGTGAGGTTGTCTGTGGTCCGATTGCACCGAGGCGCGAGCCATCATTTCTCTCGTCTACCCTCCGCGGCACTCGTCTTCTCTCCTCCCCCTGCCCTCCGTCATCGCCTCCTCCCTCCCTATGGCAAGGGAGCTTCTCCCGGCCTCATCCTCCTCTCCCTCCCAGACTATCCTCCTCCTACCGCAACGGCCCTGACGGCTTCCCTCCACCTGGCCTCCCTGTCGCGCGAGCTGATCGACCCACGCGAGTGCAATGCCGTCCAGACGCTAGATCGAGCTGCCGAGCGCTGATCACGGTGAGGCCACCCAGATCCACCCGATTGCCACCCGGACTTCACCCCTGCCTTTTCTTGCTCCCGTTCACGCCGCGTGCGCTCTCCCTCCCTCTCTCCCTCTCTCGTGCGGCAACTCGGCCACCGCCGACGCCTCTACGCCAGGTGCCCAAGGTCTTCGTCGGTCCTTTGCGCGACGAGCATACACCAGGTTTGCGCACCCTTTCTCTTCCATTCCTGCTGTGTGAAACCGAGCACACGAACCCTAATTCAAGCTGTTTGGCTATTTGTATTCGGATCTGATCTAATTACTAGCGTACGCATGCCTACTACCTTCGATTTTTCTGGCAAAAACTATTCCTTTACTGAGTCCGCCCATGTCTTTAGCCAATGTTCAAGTTTTTTTTTCGTTAATTGGTTCTTCAGGTTCAATTTTGAAGCATTTACGTGCCGCCTCAATAAATTTGAAGCATTTACGTGCCGCCTCAATAAATTTGTTCCGTTTCTTCCAGGGTATTGTGGAGAGCTACCCATCTGCTTCGGTTGCTGGGAAGAACAGTTTGGCGTAATTGTCACCCTATAAGATGCCTGGAATTACAGTGGATGGAGTTGTTGCAGAGGAGGTGCCGAACGGGGTGAATTCCTCTCCGCAGAACGAAAATCATCCGGCCCCAAAGTCGACGGCAGCTTCAACGATGGCGGCAAGCATGCATAGCGAGGCACTTGAGATGCATGTTGAGGGCTCTGGTGCTGGGGAGCCCTCAATTGAGCAGCTCTACAACAATGTGTGCGAGATGGAGAGCTCAAGTGAGGGTGGCTCCCCATCACGCGAGAGCTTCGGTTCGGATGGGGAGGAGTCTAGGATTGACTCAGAGCTTCGCCATCTTGTTGCTGGGGAGATGGAGGCCATGAAGGTGATTGAGGAGGAAGAGGAGAATGGGAGTGCTGCCAATGCTGTACCCCCTGCTCCTGCTGAGAATGGGACCCCAGTAAAGGAACAGTCTTCCAATTCGTCCAAGAAGTCAAAGAAGGCCTCGAAATCACAGCTTGAATCTGATGCCTCTGTTGGTCCCAATGGAAAGGCGTCCACTGAGGAAGGCGAGAGCGAGGTCAGCAAACCAGCAAGCCGAGTTGGCCGGCGGCGGAAATCAAATGCCAGTCCACAGAATGGAACAGAAGATGCTGGACTTGATAACCCAGACCTTGGTCCATTTCTTCTCAAACATGCAAGAGACTTGATTGCCTCAGAAAACCCAAGACGGGCACTGAAATATGCTCTCCGTGCCACAAAGTCATTTGAGAAATGTGCTGGTGGAAAGCCAAGCTTGAACTTAGTGATGAGTTTGCATCTTGTTGCAGCAATCTACTGCAACTTGGGAAAATATGAAGAGGCTGTACCTGTGCTGCAGCGATCCCTTGAGATCCCTGTAATTGAGGAAGGTCAGGAACATGCTCTTGCAAAGTTTTCTGGTTGCATGCAGTTGGGAGACACCTATGGCATGCTAGGTCAAACTGCACTCTCACTGCAATGGTATGCCTCTGGGCTTGAAATACAAAAGCAAACATTGGGAGAGCAAGACCCAAGGGTTGGAGAGACTTGTCGGTACTTAGCTGAGGCCCATGTGCAGGCACTACAACTCGATGAAGCACAAAGATTGTGTCAGATAGCCCTTGACATCCACAGGGAGCATGGCGAGACAGCCTCACTAGAAGAAACAGCTGATAGGAGGCTGATGGGTCTAATTTGTGACACCAAGGGTGATCATGAAGCTGCCTTGGAGCATCTTGTGATGGCCAGCATGGCCATGGTAGCCAATGGTCAGGAGACAGAGGTGGCCTCAGTGGATTGCAGCATTGGTGATATCTACCTCTCCTTGGGCCGGTATGATGAGGCTGTGTTTGCTTACCAGAAAGCACTTACTGTATTCAAGACCAGCAAAGGGGAGAATCATGCAACTGTGGCTTCTGTTTTTGTGCGCCTAGCAGATCTGTACAATAAGACAGGGAAGCTGAGGGAGTCAAAATCTTACTGTGAAAATGCCCTCAAAATTTACCAAAAACCTATTCCAGGGACTTCTCTGGAAGAAATTGCCACTGGTTTAACTGATGTTTCAGCCATATATGAGACAATGAATGAGCATGAGCAAGCACTCAAGTTACTTCAGAAGGCCTTAAAAATGTACAATAATTCTGCTGGCCAACAAAGCACAATTGCTGGAATTGAGGCTCAGATGGGCGTCTTGCACTATATTTTGGGCAATTATGGTGAGTCCTATGATTCCTTCAAGAGCGCGATTGCAAAACTCCGTACTTGTGGTGAGAAAAAGTCTGCCTTCTTTGGGATTGCCCTGAACCAGATGGGCTTGGCATGTGTTCAAAGATATTCAATAAATGAAGCAGCAGAATTGTTTGAGGAAGCTAGAACTGTTCTAGAACAAGAATACGGGCCATATCATCCAGATACTTTAGGTGTATACAGTAATCTTGCTGGAACTTATGATGCAATGGGCAGGTAAACTCCCTACTTCTCAAACTCAAATCGTTGTCTCAACTAGGTGTTAATGATTGTCTGTGTGGCTGCATGCATAATGATTTGCATTCCAATTAGTGATTTGCTGGAAACAGTAGGTGGTATGTAGGGTAAAGGTACTCTGGCAAGTGGGAATTCTTTGGTCTTAGTCGACTCCTCTTCCAGCTAGGCACATGATTAGCATCTGTACCAGCTCTTGCTACTCCAATTAGTTGATCAGATATTGATCGGTACAGTATAAAGTTGGATCAATTTAATTGAAGTAGGACCATCTTGCATTATCTTTACTTGCATGCTTGTCACTGGCTGCTCTGTAAAGAAGTGCTGCACATACTTTATCCTTTGGCTTTATCTTTTTCTATTTGTTTTCTTCCTCCCTATTCTCGTGGAAACTTCATCTGCTTTGTAAGGCATGTAGATTTTTAGCTTTATAGTCTGGATGAAAGAGTACAACTGGCTGGATCGACGGAAATGTCAACACCGCTTAGCTGGATAGATCATGGGAATATCGCCCATCAGGACCCCTGTGTCCTGCCAATATGAGAAGTTTGTGTTTCATTTTAGCCATAACTATCTGTTAATATTTGCATTTTGTTTACCAGACTGGATGAGGCCATCGAGATCTTGGAATATGTTGTTGGAATGCGTGAGGAGAAGCTAGGTACGGCAAACCCAGATGTCGATGATGAGAAGCGGAGGCTTGGGGAGTTATTGAAGGAAGCTGGGCGGGTGCGAAGCAGAAAGGCAAAATCCCTTGAGAATCTGCTCGAGACCAACCCATATACTGCCACCAAGAGAAATGCAGTTGCGGCGTGAACCACTGTTCTGAAATGATAAGGTTTTCTGATGAAAGGCGAGGATTGTTACTAAGGTATTCAATTGGTTTGTTCAGATGGGGGGTAACGGGAATAGTGGGTGTTTACCTGTTTAGAAATATGAAATGCTCAAATTGATTGTTGTAAAGTTTCAAATGTTATTATGGTTACTTGTTCAGTGCTCTTTTATACTATTCTTGAGAAAGCGAGTGGTGCTGTTTTTCCTTTTCTACCTCTCTGAGGTGCGGGCTTGCAATCATCAGTTGTACCTGGGTTTTTATTATTCTTTTTTTTTTTTTTTGAACCCGGGCATTTTCATTACTCATCTGCTAACAAATCGTTAGCAACAATTACAGCAATGTGATCAGGTAACGTTGTCGAGAAGACTTCATCACCCTGAACACACATACACCCCAACTTGGCCAGCTCATGTGCTGCACCGTTACAGTTTCGACCAACATGAACACACACAAAGCTAACGAAATTAACTGCAACTAGGAATTTAATCTCCTGCACAAGGTGACCTATCACTGCCTCGTCGTACGCAGAGGAATTTAAAGCCTTGACCACCTCCTGTGCATCTGTCTCCAAAACAAGATGACTGATGCCCAAGTCTGCTGCCTTTTGCACACCGTGGAGACAAGCAGCTAATTCAGCTTGGAAGGCGTCCATAAGGTACTCAATCTTCCCTCTACCCGTCATCACCACGTCACCCTCGCTATCTCTTATCAAAAATCCCCAACTGCCCCTTTTCTCATTCATTTGGAAGGATCCATCTGTGTTCAGTTTGAGCACATCCATTGGTGGTCTTCTCCACCTGTCCCTCACCTGCCTGACCCTGCTCGAGGAGCCATTAGTGAGGTTCCCATTCTCATGCATATACAACTCAATGCATCTAGCGATCACCGCTGCTGGCCTGCGGCGTCCTTCTTCCCTTACACGGTTACGTTCCGTCCAGATGAACCATAGGGTAGTGACAATCAGTACCCTTTTCAGCTCATGTTGCTTAAGGATCCATTCGACAGCGCCGTATGCCGTCAGAAATTCTGCTAGGGTCTCCCGGTCAGTCTCCAAGTTCAGGAGCCGCCAAATTTGCTTTGCCAGCTTGCATTTGAAGAACAAGTGAGCTCCATCTTCGCTCATTCGTCCGCAGACCGGGCAATTGATGTCTATCTTCATCCCTCGCCTGCTCAAGTTGCACCTTAATGGATGGCTGTTATGGGCAAACCGCCATAGAAAGTGCTTAATCTTGTTCGGGCAATTCAGATTCCATAGTTCCTTCCATAATCCTTTCTTCCCAGAGCCACTGCTACCCTCTTGCTGCTGTGTGTGGGCCGAGCTATTTTGGCTTACTCGGTATGCACTCTTGACACTGAAGCATCCATGCTTGTCAAAGTGCCATGCGAGAGTGTTTGCTTGCCCCCCATGGATCGGTAAAGCTAGAATCATCTCCACGTCTTCCTCCCAAAACACATCCTTCACCATCTGAACATCCCAATAATCAGTTGCCGGGTCAATCAATTCTGCCACTTCTGTCAGTAAGGTAGCTCCTCTTGGTGTAATCGGCTGCCTAACTGTATCTCGTGGTAACCACGGGTCTGTCCAGATATTGATGCCAACACCATCGCCCACTCTCCATATCATTCCTTTTTTGATCACTGCTATTCCGCGGAGAATGCTGCGCCATGAATATGACATCCCACTCCTTGGCCTCGCCTCCAGGACCGTCGTTGCTGGGTAGTACTTGGCCTTCAAGACCTGGGCACAAAGAGAATCCGGGTCTTTCCACAGCCGCCATCCTTGCTTCGCCAGCATCGCCATATTGAAGTGGTGTATGTCTCTGAACCCCAGCCCTCCATCATCTTTTGGTTTCAACAGCTGCTCCTTGCTTAACCAATGGATCTTATGCTTTCCTTCCTGATTGTTCCACCAGTAGCGACAGATCATCGCCCCAATCTGATCACACAGTGTCTTGGTCAGGTCAAAGCACCCCATAGCAAAGGTGGGAATTGCTTGAGCAACAGCCTTGATTAAAATTTCTTTGCCAGCCCACGATAGGAACTTCTCCTTCCAACCTTGGATCCGTTTCCAAATCCGATCTTTCAGGTAAGCAAAGGTGCCAGTTTTCGACTGCCCAACATGCACCGGCAATCCCAAATATCTCTCACTCATCGTTTCTTTTGTAACCTGCAGCAGATCACACACTTTCTTCTTCTGACCTGCTCTTGTATTCTTACTAAACAAAATGGCCGACTTTGCTTTGTTTATCATCTGACCTGAACAGGCCTCATAAAGCTGAAGAATTGTCTGTAGGTGGCTGCAGTCCCCCTCTGTTGCACGAATCAAAATTAATGAGTCATCGGCGAACAGTAAGTGGGAGATGCTTGGGGCACCATTGCAGATTTTTACTCCAGCTAAGAGACCCTCCCTTTCACCTTTCTTCAGAAGAGCTGAAAAAGCCTCTGCACATAACAGGAAGAGATATGGAGATAGCGGGTCACCCTGTCGTAGTCCTCTCTGGGGACTAAAGGACTCAGACAAGTCACCATTTATCTTAACCTGGTATCTGACCGTCGAGACACACTTCATGATTAGGTCAATCCACTGATCAGCAAAGCCCATTTTCTTCATCATCTGAGATAAAAAACACCACTCAACCCTGTCATATGCCTTGCTCATGTCCAATTTTATGGCAGCATAGCCCACATTGCCCTCCCTTTTGTTCAATAAATAATGAGTGACTTCATAAGCTATCAAAATATTGTCTGAGATCAATCTCCCAGGCACGAAAGCACTCTGATTTGGGGTAATCAATTCAGGAAGCACTTGTCTCAACCTGTTCGACAAAACTTTCGACACCACTTTGTAGATCACATTGCAAAGACTTATGGGCCTTAAATCTGTTACCTTCTCAGGGCGCTCCACCTTCGGGATCAGCGAGATAATGGTGTCATTCCATCCCATTGGCATTGAGCCGCCCCTCAAGACTGCCAAGACCTCCTCAGTGAGCTGCTCCCCAACAACATCCCAATATTTTTTGAAGAATACAGCCGGCATCCCATCCGGTCCAGGCGCTTTCAGGTCCCCAATAGCTTCTAGGGCGTCTTTCACCTCCCTCGATGTAAATTCTCCAATGAGCAGATCATTCATCTCCGGCGTAACACTGGGTGGCACAGCATCAAGAAGTTGTTGGAGCTGCTGCTCACCCGGTGCCACACTTGTGCTGAAAAGCTGCAGAAAATAGTTAGTAATGAGTTCCTTCTTCTCTACTTCCTCAACCGCCCAGCCCCCATTCTCCTTTGATAATTTTCCTATTCTATTCCTCCTCCTTCTACTCGAACAAGCATTATGAAAGAAAGTTGTATTTCGGTCTCCAAAACGGAGCCAATTTGTGTGTGCCCTTTGCCTCCAATATATATCTACTTGTTCCTCTAGCCTGTCCACCTTAAAGCTCCACACCGCCTCCCTGCTAACTGCTAAGTCACTGATCGGCTCCTTCCTCCATTTTTCTAACTCCTTTTTTGCTTTTTTCAATCTTTTCTCCAAATCACCTAACACATTCACACTCCACTCCTGTAAGCTAGCAGCTACTCCTTTCAAGTTTTCCCCAAGGCTCCTCACTCCCTGATCGCCTGGTTCCCATGCTCCCTCAATCACCTGCCTACACTCCTCTTCCTGCATCCAGCTCGCCTCAAATTTGAAACCACTAGCACCAGCCCGACGTCTTGGTGCTTGCTCCGTCACCACCACCACCGGTCTGTGGTCCGAGTGGTAAGGATCAGCGTTTCTCACGCTCATAAGTGGGAATGCCATTCTCCACCCCCCATTCGCCACAGCTCGGTCTAACCTTTCACGAATGTGTGTATTCCCCTTGGTCTGCTTATTACGCCATGTAAAAATATCCCCCGTAAACCCCAAGTCCTCCAGCTCACACACCTCCAAAGCCCCTTTAAACCGATCCATGCAGGCCTGCGGTCTGGGGTTGCCTCCCTCTTTTTCATGCATAAATAAAATTTCATTGAAATCACCAACACATAACCAAGGCATATTTTCTCTGTCATCATCCTTCAGCCATTCCAGCAGCTCCCAAGTGTGCTGCTTCAATTCGGGCTCTCCATATATGCCCGTGAAACGCCACCTCACACCACCAGTCTCCAAGACCTCCATGTCAATGTGATTTTTTGATTTCGTTCGCAAAACCACATTGACTCCACTCCGCCAAAACACAGCAATTCCCCCCCTTTTCCTTCGCAATCCACCACCACCATGTTTCCCATTCCAAGCATGTCTCTGAACTTACTTATTCTCGCCTCGTCCATCTTTGTCTCGGACAAGAAGAGAATATCGGCTTCTTCGGCTTTGTTGCACCGAAGAAAGCCCCGAGGAAAGGCAAACCCCCGGCAGTTCCACGCCACTACCTTCATTTCTCTTCGCAGGACCGGTCTGCCGGTCCCGCCAACTTAGCATCACTCCAGCCTACTGCAGCCTTCCCCATTTTCCCCTTCCTTCCTTCATCAATCTCCATATTATCTCCCTCCTCCCTGCCTCGCTTTTTTGCTTCTCCTATCAGTTTGCCTAGGTTCGGCTCACTCCCCTTGGTCTGCCTTGTCTGTCTCTTGAATTTGCGACCAGCACCTTTTATTTTCTCCCCACTCCCCTCCATCTCATCCTCTCCCTTCCCATCTTCCCCCTGCATGGCATTGTTTACGTCCCCTTTCCCCTTTTCAGACCGGCCACTTCTCTCCCGCACCGGGCTTAACACCTCGTCAGACTCCTTCTCCTCCTCCTTTTCCTTGCCAAACAAACATTTCCTTGACTGAAGAGGGGTATTTGTCTCCCCCAATGGTTTAAGGGGGCTTGAGGCCTCTGACTCGAGTCCACTTGGACCCTTTAGCGTCCTATCATCCGACTTTGATTTCTTCCAGGTAGATGAGTCACTTCCCCTCCCACTGCCACTCCCGCACCCACCAGAGTACGTACCAGTTCCTCGAGTCCCCTTGTTCACCCTCCATGGCAACTGAGAATTCTGAGCGCCCGACCGACTGCTGCTGTCTTCAGCATATCGCCTCTTCTCAGGGAAGAAGCGTAGGCTCCTGGAAAACTGTGGTTCTTCTCCCTTCGTCAGCTTGATTTCACAGGATCGGTCCGTATGGCCAATAATGCCACAGATATAGCAAAAATCCGGTAGGAACTCGTAACTGAGTGGGCACCATGAGATTTTCTCTTCCCCCTCCTGCCCCAAATCCAAAGTAACGCCCCTCATCAGAGGCTTACTGATATCAAGTTTAATTTTGATTCGGAGACACTCGCCAAAGGCCATCCCATCTTCGTCTGCATCAACCCTGATCACGTCACCGATCATCCCTCCTATCTCCTCCCCCGCCGACTTATTCATCAACCCTAGAGGGAGTTTCGCCACCCTCACCCAGATCGGGATTGATGAGAAGGCTATCTCATCCACCCTCTTGGTTCGAGGATGATCAGGTCCTTACCAAACATCCAAGGCCCCTCCTCCATGGCCTTCCTCTTCCCGGAGGCTTGCAGGAAAGTGATCAAGAAACGGTTCTCACCGAGATCTTTGCATTCGATCCCGCGCAGCGGGCACCAAACCCTACCCAACGCCGCTTCCAGTGCATCTGCGCGGACTGGCTTCTCCGTCAGGATTTTGCCAACTGCCTGTGGATCACCCCGTGCACTCGAACCGCCTCCCGATCCCCCAATCTTGATGCTTTTCCTCTCGGACTCCGTCAGCTTCATCTTCTCCATCATCCCGATCACCTTATCAGCATGAGGATCCATGACCAGAGACCAAGGTGCTTCGCCAAAGAGAGCGGCTCCCTGGCGATCGCAGAACGTGGAAACTCGGCTAGCAAAGGGGCTGGGCTCCGCAACGGAGAGATTTGACGTGGACGCGAACGGATTCTAGGACGGATGAAGGTTGATCGGGGTCTTGATGAAAACCCTAACTCGAATTGCGGCGCTAAAGTACTCCAACTGGGTTTTTATTATTCCCTCCGTTCCAAATTTGGAACGAGGGAGTACATACATGAAGGGAAAAAAATCAATGCCACAGATAATTCGATCGCTACTAATTGCAAAATAAATTTGCCAGCGAGAACCAGCTGTTGGACAAGTTGAAGATGGCGAGAACAATAATCGGACGCGGGCTCGGCCAGTTGTACCACATCCATTGTGATTTGCTGATGCCTAGATCCGGAAATTATACATCTATCTATATACAAATTTACTCCATCACTCCTAAAAAGAGTTTCATTTTTAACATACTCCCTCAATTCCAAAATATTTGTCGCTTTCAATTTTCGTGTCACAAGTTTCACTCGATTTATAGAAAAAACATGCAACATTTGTATCTCTAAATAAATTTATTAAAAAATTAGATTCAAAGATCTCTCCAATAATAATAATTATAATACTAATTGATAATATTTAATATTTATAAAAATTACCAACAGTTTTTTTTTTTTTTTTGACAATAACCAGCAGTTGTTTCTCATATTCTGGAACGAAGGGAGTACTGTGTTTGACCATTCATTTTATTTAATGGTTTTATATATTATAAACAATTAAATTGTTATTAAAGTATTTTTAATGTTAAAATAAGTCATAACAGGATAGATATATTAAAATTTTGAATATAAAAAATAAATAATCCAACATGATTTCTGAAAGTTAAAAAAGAAACACTCTTCTTTTTAGGACGCTCTCGGAGGAAGTATGTGCGTCCTACCCATCGCAAGCACTTTTTTCCAGCTGAAACGCTAACCCGTAAACTCTGGCTGGACGAATCTGCAGGGCTCAGGGGTCATTGGTCAGAGTTGGAATAATCATTCCAAATTTTTACCGTTGAAGCTTGATGTCCTCTCACTGTATTGAAAACGTTGTTCGTCTAATGGAAACATCGCAAATTTATATGCCAATATAGGGACTAAATATGGCTATAGCCCACAATTAATACGAATTAATTTCTGCAAACAGAGTACTCGTCCACAGCTTCAAGTGATGAAGGGCTGTTGAACAGTGCCTGGCATAAACCAACAGCTTCAGAAACATTACCGATCCATAGACCGTTCATCAGTATCATTAACCACTACTGCTAAACTACGAGAAACATGAAGCAACTCCATGCCGAAGCCACTCTTTAGTGACCATACTTCTGGAACTCCCACTCACTGTTGTCTGCAATGTCAAATTAAAAATTAGAAGGTGAGACGGTGTGGATGGGCATAACAATCACATTCATCAAGAGGTAGAACAGCCAGGGTTACAGACCAAGAGGGCACACTTGACGGGTCTTTAGCCAACGACTGATACAGTGGAAGTGGAATGCATGGTTGCAAACTCCTGAAAAATACAAATAGATTATCAGTTCTTTCCAAGTCAAGTGACTCTGCTAAGAGTTTCAACACTTTGCAAAATACAACAAGCTTAGTAAAGCCACAAAAGCCAGTCTGGGGATGCAATTAACAAACAAGGGTTAACCTAATCATTTAGGCTAGAAATAGTAAAGTACACACATTATCACAATAACTAGAGAACAATTTGAATAACACCCTCATCCTTCAATAATAATTTTTCTGCGGTTAAGAAAGGTACACACAGAATATTTGGCTATAGAGTGTGGCCTTGTTTTATTTTTATTTTTTTTATTTAGAAAAAATAAGATTACTATGCATTCATATTGCAGCATACAATACGTCAATACCTAAACAAGCACAGATTTGGCTGATATAAGATTAGCCAAAGTGCACAGTTCTAACTAAAATAATAGCTGTCAAAAATTAACTAACATGCAAAAGATCCCAAGAGTAACCTGTATCCTATTGGAAGGAACCTTTGACATGGATTTAAGAAAAATTACCACCCACAGATTGTTTTTCATACACCCTTAATACCTTTCTCCTACCATGGTATTTGAGGGTTTTGTTAACAATTACCACCTAACCCAAGTTTGTGCTGGATTCCTGCCTTTCTCCTACCATGGTATTTGAGGGTTTTGTTAACAATTACTTCCTCCGTTCCAAATTATAAGTCGCTTTGATTTTTTGGTACATCCATTTTACTATGTATCTAGATATAGTAATGTGTCTAGATACATAGCAAAATGGATGAACCAAAAAAGTCAAAGCGACTTATAAGATACATAGCAAAATGGATGAACCAAAAAAGTCAAAGCGACTTATAATTTGAAACAGAGGGAGTACCACCTAACCTAAGTTTGTGCTGGATTCCTGATGCATACACGATATAAACATGATATGGGAACTGTCCTAAAAACAAATGAAATATAAGTGATTAGAAGAATATTAATATCCTATTCTTGTCAAAACTAACTTTGATTTTTAATCTTTATAAGACCAATAACACTTCAGCAATATTAATGAATGCAAGGACAATCTGATACATCACTCTGAAGTCTGAACTGCCTAGCTAGATTAGGTAGTTACAGGTGCAGCTACAATCAAAGCATACATTGCAATGGCATAACATGTCCGTATGGAAGTTAATTATTCAATGGCAAATAACTAAGCATGAGAGCATCACAGTTACTATTCAACCCAATGCTGATTGTAGCAGGTACCTAAGTACCTTCCCCTCCCCTCGTCAGTCGTCACACCTCAGGACACCAATGGTTCGATGACTAGTGCTGACATACCACGATCAAGACATTTTTGTTCTAGCCAGACAAAAACCAACTTGTGTGTCAATGCTGATTGTGGCTGGTATATATGTCTAAATGTCCCTATATAGACCACAACCGCTTTGACAACCAAAACAATAACCAATAGATCGGATCGAACACTTGCTACCCTTTCCAACCACTCCATTGGCCCCAAATAATACATCCACTTTCACGCCACAACAATCACCAAATTGAGCAGCCACCGCATATGCTGGGGGCAAACAAGGAAAGCAGATGTGAATCATACCCCAAGCGACGGTGCACTCCTCGCTAGTGGCGCTCGCCTGGTTCGCCTGGCACTCGATGCCTATACCACACACAATCGCGGAACGCCACGAAAAGCGAGATCAGATAAAATCAGAAAGCCAGAACAAATCGAAGGGGAAGGAAGAACGGGGGGCGGCGTGCTCACAGAGGTCCATGATGTGGTTGCGGCAGATGGCGCAGTTGTCCACCACGATGTCTGCGGGCGCGAAAACGAGGACCAAAACAAAGTCAAATCGCGAGTTCAAGAGAAAAAATAATTAAAAAAACAGAGAAGGCGAGAGCCATGTGGGGATGCGCACGCACCCCAGGCCCAGAGAGAGACGGCGTTCCACTTCTTGATATCGAAGCGCTTGGCCTTCTTCCCGGCGGCAGCGGCAGGAACCGGGGCCGGGGCCACGGCGACGGCACCCTTGCCCTTGTCCATCGCGAGACGAGGCGAACGAACCCTAGTTAGGATCACGCACGAGAGGGGGGGCCCCGCGGAGAGGAGAGAGACGAGGCGGCACTTGACTTCCAGGAGATGGGCGTCAGAGGAGTCCAGATTTATAATTGCGGTTTATAGTAGAGAAAAAACGAACGGGGCAGAAGGGGTTAGCACGGTGGGCTGCTGGGAAAGCCCAAAACAGCCCTTTTGCTTTGGGCTGTGGTCACGTGATGTTTTCTTTTTTCTCTGTTAACTAATATAACATATTTTCAGCGCGCAATGAATTATACTCCCGGTCAATTAAGTTGGATATAATCCCGGGTTACTTGTGAGAACTTTTTTTTTTTTTTTTTTTTTTTTTTTGTTGTAGAATCGTGAATTCAGATGGCAGCATAAGATCAATCAGGCGAAACAGGACAGTGCTCGATCGCACTCAGAGATCACGAGACAGACAACGACAGTATTCAGTTAACTTGTCGATCTCTAGTTTTTGACATTATCTGAGGATTACTATCATCTTCAAAATTTATTGGCACTGAGACAGCCAGTACCCGTTACAGAAGAGTATGCTTCTGGTACACCATTTTCTGCGTCTGGGAGTACTAATTCCCTAGAAAACTAAAGCTTTGTTGCTTGTGCTGGTATATGTGTTTGTCTGACCTTGTAAGCTGTTAGATATGGTCTTCCTGATGTAGACGATTTTCACAACTGTCTTCCTTTAGCTCGCAGGACGGCAGGAGAGAGAGAGCATCAGTATGAACTCTGGACTCGGGTGTATTACAGATCAGTCGGGTTGAGACGGTCACTTCCGCCAAAACTAGATGGTAAGCCTCAAAGCGCATGTTTGGGCCGACTCACTTTGGTCAGCCCCTGTTGAGACCTTTAAACATGAAGTACCCAATACTGGCAACAGTCAGGCAAATAAGTGGATAGATGACCGTGTCAATATCTAGCACCCGGTTCTTGCCAGCGGTATTTGCTTGGCGTGTTAGGACCAAATGCTCATGAAGCAGGTTGGTCAGATTGTCGAGCTGATGTATAACCTGGCGCTGACCTCTTGATATGTTCATAATCTGCATAGGGAACAAAGTGTCAAATATGAAATGTCAAGTCAAGATATGTACAAAAGAATGTGTCACATTAAGATAGGCACAATTAGCACTAGAATAAATACTAAATATCACAACATACTGAATAACCAAACAACTTGCATATACCAGAAAATTTTGTGCAATGTCAAGAGTACATATTCATTCAGCCCAGGCTTTGCACAAAGCATATCTATGAAGAAGGGAAAAGAACATATGCTCATTGGCAGCTTCAAGAGTCTTGTCATTAAGAACCTCTGCCAAATGAAAATTGTATGCCTTTTTTTTGTGGGGGGAGGGGGGTGGGTGCGGGGGCCCTGCAATACAACTGAATGTTGCAGAAGGTGCATACGAGTTTCAATTAATTATCTACTAGTTGCTGACACTAGACGGTATTTACTTCCATTGATTTTGTTAGTCTGTGCATGAATACTAATATTAAATCAAACTATACTATGAAACTATCCAATAATCATTGTTCTCGCACAATGTGTATTTCGCAATCCGATATGATTCCACATTCATAGATGTATAGGGCCTATTTGGGACTGCTCTGGAGCACCCCTTTAGGTGCTCTCACAACTCCAACTTTTTCTATGAAGGAGAGTTTGTGGAGCTGCACCTGTTTGGCTAAAAAACATGCAGTCCCAAAGAAGTCCTAGTTACGTAGTTTTTGCCCTTTTGGTCATTGCTAACAATATTGTGACACTACCTAATGGAACTGGATTTGCTAACAATATTGTGACACTACCTAATGGAACTGGATTACTTTTTTTCTTTTGCTTATTTCAGAATAGATGAACTCGAACATGACTGAATTTATGACCCACTTATCCACTTGATATGAGGACACTAATGATAACCCTGATCTTATGCTATTTTTATCAAACTGTTAGGATCTGTTTGAGGTCTAAAAAATCACACTGAATTTTAAAATTGATTGATAAAGTAATGTTAAACGATGTTGACAATAATTCCTGCATCTAATTCCAACAAGCTACAAAAAAAAGTAGGGAGAGAAAGGGACCTCTTCTATCATCGGGGAATCCTTTGAAAGTTGGTTTGACGATGAAGAATGGGGTATCAGAGTACCATTGCCTAAATGAGAGACAAAGAGATTTGTAGGCGTGGAACCATTACAAGCATCATTTGGAAGAGCTAAGTTCTGCTGACTGGGCAAATGTTTCTTCACTGTAAATTTTGAATTGAGTTCTTCAACTCGAGAGGTAAACTCATCCATCCTTTCATTCAATGTTGATATCTGTTCTGAAAGCTGGGTGATTGCACCCTACAAAATAGAAGTGGAAACAAGAATATTTGCATGTCAGCAATCACATAAGTTTTCCGTTGAGGCTTTCAACAGTCATACTAGTTATAATTCTTTGCAAAAGTCACCTGGTTGATAGCAGGCGCTTCAAGAGCTCGGCCTCCACCAAACCTCCTGTTGTTTTCTGTTAGTTTATTCAATTTCACAATATTTTTGTCTCCACGTGTGGAATATGATTGAGATAGGCCACTGGACAACATGAAAAAGAAAGTCAGCTAATTTCATTCAGATTCCAAAGTTTCAACAGTCCAAACTTGAAACAAGGATGTTATTATGAAACCTCTTCATAAGTTTGTTTCTCTGATCAGCAGAAACACGGGAAAAGGCTTCCTTTGGACTTGAGACCAGCTCATCATCGATGCTGAGCTTTGTCTTCAAATCTTCTGGTAACGCCTGCATAGTCAGATCAAACTCAGAACTAAGCAAAACAACCAGAAGAAATGTGAATATACAGTGTAAGCAACATAATAACTAATAAAATATTACCATAACGTCATTAATCAATTTCTCCAACTGAATTTGTTCAATATATGTGCGTGGTATATAAGAACCATCCAAACCTAACTGATCAGCTACAGATTTAACATAATTCCGATCTCTTCCTTGCACCTAAAGAAATAAGCAAGGTCATAACATTTGCAAACTTAAGTAGTCAGAGATAAAAAAAGGTAATAATGAAATAAATAGTACTTAAGAACCTGAGACAACAATGACATTGAGAGAAACTACATCAACCAAACAACAAAGATTATGCTCACTTGTATATATTGTCTGTTAAGTTGTTCCAGCCAATCAATTTTTACAGTTGCCTTGCCATCAGAATAAACACGACTGCTTCTCTTCAGTATAGCTGCAATAGTATATCCCAATGCCATCAAACCACCAAGAAGACGTACACTGACTTCAAAAGTGATCCTTGGTGATATGATAAAAGAATTGTCGGTCACCCATTCCTTCAAGCACAGAATAACACAAGCGAGTTAGTGAACACCGGGGCTGCCAGCAAGTGATTGTCTATTGCACGTAGCCACGGAAAATAGAAACAAATACAGGTAAATCTAAGTGACTGCAGAGGAGACTGATCAAATGTGTTAAGTTAAGCAGACCTAATAAATATAAAAAGATAAGTAAAATTTAGAATCTGACTGATGAAAACTGGACTGAATTAGTTTTTCAGGTTCTAGCAAAGATCCCAGGGGAAATATGGTAATAGAATAAAATTACATTGCAGCTAAGGAGTGGACTTAATCCAAAAAACCTTATATAGTACTAGTACCAGAACATTAACAACTCCATTTGTTTTGATGGAAAGAGAGTTAAAGCTCCTACAGAAATTATATGTATGATTTACTCTTTGTTGACATTTTGGACAGAACTGCACAAGGACATGGTTTCCTCTCAGATGGAGCATGGAGCAGAAGTTCTGAAGTCGGCAGCCTTATTCTTCCCTAAACAAGGAAGGCTGGAAGCTGGGGACAATAGGATGGCGATCATTTGAGCTGGATGTGCGTTGGACGATGGATGGTACTCTTTCGGTCTGGATTCAGCCTGTTTGCTGTTATCCCAGAATAGGCTTGTAATATTGGTCATTTTTTAGACGCAGTTTTCTCTGTGCTTGTTTGTTGAAACTTCATTGGGTATAGGACTGTGGAACTTGAGTAGGAGCATGTTTGCCGGGTGGCTGAACCCTCTGTGTTCATGCCAGCTGGGCAGGATTTAGGTTTTGGTCGTGTTATTGAGTAATGAAATTCGGTTCGACCATGGTGAAAAAAAAACATTATCAACTAACAATATCACTCAAAAATATTCATAGCTATCAAACATAAAATTGAAATTCCAGTCATACGAGAGAAAAGCATAAAACTCGAATTTGATTGGTGAGATAGGAAAAACATAAAAATGGATATACCTCAAACATTAGATTATATTTTCCTTCCCTATTCCGCATCCTCAAGTAAGATTGGCATGCTTCTGGGTCTTCACCAGGTGGAAGTAGATATATATCATAAGTTTCTTCGTTGCTTTCCGTATGATCATCACCAAGCACAGCCTTGATTTTCTCAGGTGCTAAAGACCTTGGTGACTGCAAGTGTGGATGACCAACAGGTGGGTGCACAATTCAACAATTCTCTTGGTTAATCATAAAAAAACATTTGTTGCTGAAACTATGTCATTGGTGCACAATTCTACAATTTTCTCAAGATGCCTACCTTTAGAATGTACATAGGATTTTGGAACCCTGAGAATGGATTGAACTTGTTGATGATTCTAATATGTGCGGTCTGCAAATCTGGTTCGATGAAAGCCTTGTACATTGGGTAAACCTGAAATTGCCACCTTTCATTAAACCACACCAATTACAGTAAGAGGTAATTCACATGTTAACAAGAACCACAAGATTGCTCATAAAATGTATAGCCAAGTTGGAAAATTCAACCTACCGTTTCAGAGATCTGATGAATTATTTCTTCAGGCTCCTGGCCAGCTCGCTGTATATCCCTCAAAACCCTCTTCACTAGGTCAAAATGAACACCACCAGTGACAGAAACACGCAAGTCCATCACAGGCCGTAACTTCTCACTCAGTGCATAAATACCTTCAATTATAACAATTCGGGAGCTAGGGACATCAACTGTTCTGTTTGCACATAAGAAATTATGATATTCAAATGAATGACGAAATATGGACCTTAACTTGTAACATTGAAAGATAGCAGTGATTATTTACCTATAACCAGTCCGGCAGCTCGACTTGAAATCATATATTGGAACCTGAACTGACCTTCCTTCCTTCAGACCATGAATATTTTCCAGTAGTGTGTCATAGTCTGTCAGACGTGGATCTGAGCAAGTTTTAGGAGGTGAAAATATTAATTTCTCTGCTAGGAAACATTATCACCTTAGAGAATGCAGCTTGCAATAATAAAGCACTCTGATACTAACATGGTGTCATAAATCTTATAAGATAATAATCATGCCATTATCAATGCAGTGGTATGCAGCTTCCAAATGACCAGATGTGCAAGAGACACAGCTCAAGATATATGTAACATAACTATATCTGTTTTTTTCTGAAATTTTGTCATTGTGAAGGAAGTGCCATACACATTAAATAAACTATAAGACAATATGCAAAGTGCTTGGTGATTAGGACTACCATCAAAATTGCCATCGACTATGCGAGTTGCGTCATTATAGTTGTCCATTGATATCACAGCAACATCAGGCATGAAATTGACCACCTTCTCAGTAAACACTGTCTTCCCAGCACCAGAGGGACCGGCAACACCAACAAATATTATCCCATCATTGTGCTGCGCCAAAAGCTGGCAAGCACGGATCACAACAAAGAAGCCTTTCTCAAAAGACAACGGATCATGGAAGCGGACAATCTCATAGCGATCTGAGTCCTTCCTTTTCACCAGTTGGACCTTGTCACGCAGAAGGTTGTGCCGCCTCCTTGGTGAGTCAGCCATGGAATCATGTTGGTCCATTTTATTATTCAAGATGCAATTGTAGTCTGCGCAACAGATGGAAAGAGAAAATCAAAGATATAATAGAGCTATAGAAATTCAGAGGTTCCTTAAGAGGCTCAAAACATAGACTGATTGGCTTCAAGGTCGGTGTCATCAAACTGCCAATCCAATTATACTGTACTTCCTACTTCTGAGCCCCTTTTCACCGTTGCTTTCACTTTTTTTTTTTCTTTGTCCAACTTTTGTACCATACTTCCATGTAATTCTGTACTTGATGTTTACTTTTAGCCCAAATTCTATAATGCAGGGAGATCGGTCAGATATTCAGTGCAGAACATTAATTGACCTCGAACGAAAAGGGGCGGACCCAGTAAAGGACGTGGGTGCCCAACAATTTTGCCGAAAAATAGGATTAAAGTAAAGTTACTAAGCATTTTACACTTGCAAGTAATTAGATCAGATCCGAATATCAAATAGCCAAGTAGCTTAAGTTAGGACTCGGGTGATCGGTTTCGCACAGCATGAATCAGGTGATCGGTTTCGCACAGCATGAACGGGAGAGAGGGGGTGCGGATACCTAATAGGGTGCTCGTCGCCGGCAAGCGAGGAAGGCCTGGAGAAGGGGCCGACGAAAACCTGGGCACCTGGCTTAGGGCGACGGCGGCGGTTGCCTTGCCGCACGAGGGAGAGGGCAGGAGAAATATCACAGTTCTCAGGCCCGGAAAGCGATGACGACGACGACCACGAGCGGGAGCAGAGAGTTTCCTCTCGGTGGCGTCCTCACGTGCTTGGGTCGGCGCTGGACCCCTCTCTCTCTCTGGCGAGTTCGGCGCTCAGCGGCGCTGGCAAGGCCGAATTTGAGCACGACGGTGTGGGCGGAGGAGGATGCTTCGATGTTAGTGCCGACCAAGGGCCGGAATGGACATGGACGTGGCTGAGCCCAAATGCCGATATCATATATGTAAAAATTAAAATTTTATATATATATATGAGATGGAGTCGTAGAATGAGAAAAGTCTCGCGACTTGAATTCTCATTCTCATTCTCAGTAGTAGTAGTTCGCTAGTTGCTGTGCCTCTATTCTCTAATCTCGTTTTGCTATAAGTCGGTTGATATTTGTATTGTTCTTCTTACTTTTTTTCTTCGAAAAATTTCGTCAGGTGAAGAAAAAGAAGGAAAGGAGCATTGATGCAGAAGAGGACAACCCGTCCCTGGAACACCAGGTTGAAAAGCCGTGCGGAGCGCAATTATTCGGTGCTCTATATCTTGATACGATAAAACTCGCGCCCTCTAGCTTACCTTTCCAGAGAGTGATGTGCTTACAACCTCTGACCAAACATCTAGCAAAATGCTGATCTTTTCTCCCTTTTTATAAGAGATCTTGTGACTTTAGCAACAAATTGCCGAAAACACACGGTAATCCAAAGCAGAACACCTCAACTTCGAACATACACGTACTGACCCCATTATTAGAAATACAAGGGAATATATATAACTAAAAAAAGAATCCAAACCCCTTTTCTCCTCCTCGTCGCACCGCCAATCTGGTCAGACAGAGCATCTACAAGTGCCCTACGGATAAACGAGAAAGTTTACAGATCAGATGCACATCGAAAGATCTACGCGCAACTTGTCGCCACCAAAAGCTGGATGATTTTCCATCAGACATTTGAAAAGCTGACAACAACGTTGCGCACATCTTGATTAGCCTGGAACAACAAAAGTATCCACTGGCCAGAATTCATGGCCATCCTTTATCTCTACTGCTAGTCTACTGGCCGATCAGAAATTCGCGAGGCATAACCTGAGCGTACTGTACCGTACAATTTGATAACATGTTATTCTCACGAAATTCAACCAGGTCATTTCATGGTACAGTGTGCAGAACATCTTATGCTATGTCCTCTCGACCCAAAAATTCAAGCACATGAACATCCCAAAGAAAAACGCTACAGATGCAACAAATTCTTTTGAGCTTGGTGCGAGAGAGCACCAATACAATTATTGACCTTTTCAAGTACTCCCCTCCCTCACAATCTGTTGCTCTTCATGAGCTCTATAAACTCACCGAAGGCTGTAAAACACAAAAGATGAATCGAGACATCAGCTAAATCACATCAAGCTAGCAGTATGTTCTACACCATGGTGGATCTATAGAAGATTCCAGCAAAAGAAATGTACCTGTGTCGGAGTCATGCGGACCTGGGGAAGACTCAGGATGGTACTGGAGAGACATAAGCTTCATCTTGGAGTACTGAAGGCCAGCGCAACTATTATCGTTGAGATTGACGTGAGTTACTTTTGCTCCTTCTGGAAGTGATTCTGGGTCAACTGCGTAGTTATGGTTCTACATTGAAATGAATCATGCTTTAGGACAATACATATGACAAATACAAGTTAGGAAGCATCACAAGTGAAAAAATAAAAAACAGTAATTTCAGATTCTCAGTAATATGGATTAGAGAAAAGTAACAGCATGGATACTACCATAATTAGGAGGTAAAACACAATCTTCTTGGTGGGAACCCCCACCCATTTCAACCAATAAACTGATTTTATATCTCAACTGACTTGTAATATTTACTCTCACTATAGCAGGCTACACTGCTAAAAGTTGTATTGTAGCATGATTGCCTAACAAAACAAAATTAAAATTCTATATGAAGGCTCTTAAGAATCTAAAATTTACTGAAGGAACAGATGAAAGACGTGCAGCACCTCTCAACAAATAGAGATACAACTGTAGATGGAGGTCATTGCAAGGAGGATTAACATAAAGTAGTAATTATTTAAACCAATTCTTTTTTCAGCTGAATGAAGACTGAACTGGCTAAGTTCCTTGTGGGTGTGTATGTGGCCCCGACCACCAAAGTTCAAGAACTCATCAAGTCTAATCTGCCAATCCGGTTGCTAATTTCTTTCTTAATTTCAAAGATGCCTAGTTTCTCCTAGGTTAGTTTTTTTAATAGACATGACTCACATCAAGCATAAAAAAAGAGGTAGGAACAAACCTGTGCACTTATGTCTACACGTCCACTGCGGAGATCACAAACAGGGTGATTCCCGCCATGATGACCAAATTTCATTTTAAATGTCTTCCCACCAAGAGCCTGCCCAATCAATTGGTGGCCCATACAGATGCCAAAAACAGGAACCTTCCCAATTATTTCTTGTACTGTCTTCACAGCATAGGGAACTGCAGCTGGATCTCCAGGACCATTGCTAAAAAGAACACCATCGGGCTTCAAATTGAGTACCTCTGAAGCAGGCCAATTTGCTGGAACAACTGTTATTTTGCATCCATATGATGTCAATCGTCTCAAAATATTATGCTTGATACCAAAGTCATAGGCAACCACCTATAGAAGAAATGAAGCGAATATCAGGTACAATATTTATTTTGGATGTGTAGGAAAGAGAGTCAGTACTGACATGAAAAGTTTCACTTGATTGATCCCTCGTGAACTCCCATTCTGAATCGGTCTTGTCCGACCATTCATATGGAGCATCACATGTGACACCACTAATCAAATCAACTCCTGCATAATATCAACATGAATGTTTCTTTCATTATTAAAGCCAAGAAACTAACAGCTTAAACATCATCCAAAGGTCATTTGCAATAGTAATAGCTACTAACAATCTACCGAACATGCAGCCGAGGTGCCTAGCAATATCAAAATAACTAAATAATTCCCTTGAAACAGTAGGAAATCAAAGTATTCCAACAGATTCAACCAATTTTAGAAGTGGATGTTTTAGCTGCTTCCTATAACCCCACATTTTTCTTTTCTTTTCTGAACCCATTAAATATTTGAAGTGATAATACATTACATCCAATTGCATCTAGTTCTTTCAAAGGCCAAAACGATTATGATATCAGAATCAAAAGCAAAAGAAACAGCTCAATACATATAAAGTCAGTTCTCACAGGAATATGTTGGGAAAAGAAATCTATTATATCTTAGCTGATCACTGTGAAGTCATTTAGCTTCATCATTCATTAGTGGAGATAGATACTGAAGTGTGCAAAAAAAGAAAAGCCACTTCTTTCAAGGATATTGCTGCTCGATGAAGTTCTAACATACCAACGATTTTCCACTTCTGGGCCATTTCCAACAACTCATTGTCTGTCTGAGACTGATCAGTACTCAAGACACCAATAAGACTGCCATCTTCTCTTAATCTTCGTGTTATAGCACGTGTATCCACGTCATCTGTCAAAAACATGGATCCATGGTGAATTTAAATAATTCTTTTTTGCACAAGTGTGTCGGAGTCAGTGAGTGGGTACACACATAAGGCAGAGAAAGGAAGAGGGATAGGGATAGTGAGAGGGAGGGTGGAGAGAGAGAAAGAGAGGTGTTAGCTTCTATCACTTACATATTCCCATGATGTTCCTCTTAATAAGATACTCTTCAAGTGTTTCTTTGCATCGCCAGTTGGAAGTACTGCAATAGAAAATATCATTTTAACAGATAAAGTGGGGGGCCGTTCTTTCAACATGCCAAAAATAACAAAACCAAAGGGAAAAAAATCTAACCATATGCTCAGATTTCTTATGATTAGGCCACCAAGAAAACATTGGTTTGATTCTTCATCGTCTGCAAGAGCATTATACATCATTTCATGCTAAATTGTCAAAAAAAAGGCATATTAAATCTCTCAAGTAGAGAAGTAACAAACCAGGATTAACACCAGTGTTCCCAATATGGGGATTGGTCATTAGAACAAATTGACCAGCATAGCTTGGATCAGTCAAAATCTCCTGATAGCTGCAGCCACAAATGTGCCACATAAGTAACAATTATTAGTCCTACATAGATGGTGCACAATCATCAGCATAACTACATCGACAAGTCATGTTCAATAGTACAGAAAGATTTGTCAAGGAAGTGCAGCACTCTGAATGCCAAAACTAGTACAGTCTGTGCCAAACAAGCCAAAGAAATCTAGATATTATCACCAGCCTAACTTCTGAACGACCAATCCTCTGCATTTCTAGGGCCCAATGCCTCTCCTGAATATGATGAACAATATTGTCTACCCAGGTTGTCTCACCTCAATGAAGTTCTCCCACTCACTACCCCTCATTCTCACCTCAATGAAGTTCTCCCACTCACTACCCCCTCATTGCAAGAACCAACAAAATTCAGCAATTGACCCCAAACAGTTCTGTCACATCAACTTTGATGTAAATGGAAGCATGTAACACTGAAATTTCCAAGCACAATGAACTGACTGAAAGCTTGAACCAAATTTATAGTCATTTATGTTCATTTGCTTCATATAACTATATGACTAAGCTAAATGAATACTGTATGTGATGTAATACAGGTACAGTGAAATCGCAGAGGTTGGTTAGGTGACAGGAGTAAGTGTACCCCCCTCCCGCCCCTCAAATATTCTATATAGTCCTAATATGAGGATTAGTGGACAACAACTTGACTGAATAACCAACTAACAAAGGCAAAACATGCCACAACTCAGACGAACAATAACCAACCAAGACATAATGCCACCACTCAGACAAAAGCATAACTCGGTCCAAAATGATTTACCCTGTCAGTGATGTGTTGAAAACAACTTCACCGACTTGTGTTCCTGAAGCACCAAAAGACTTGGCCCTCCACACTGAACCATCTTCCAGGACAAGACGAGCATCACTGAGCTTCCACGGCCTTTCCGCTGCATGGAGATTTCAAAAATGGTGAAACCAGAAATAGCAGAGCTCTCAAAACTGTAAGGTGCATAGTCGATGAATAGTGCTACAAAATCCCAAGTGCATAATACTCCACGTGCCGAATACAAAACTTGATATATCTGAAAAAAGCGAGTAAAAGACGACCCACCTCCATCATCTACAGTGCTGGCCCTCTGCACACCAGTGGCAACCTGCGTGGAAGAAAACAGAACAGCTCAATTCCAAAGGGGTAAAACAATCCGTAGCCTGTAAATATCGGGTTCAGAATCCCATGGTAGCATGGGATTTGGATGAGACGATTGCAAGGATTTTTTTTTTTTTTAAGCACCACAGTCCACAGTCCACACAGACCAAACTAGTAAAGGAAGTCACCGGCGCTTAGTAGAATAGTCAAATCTGCGGAAACGATAATCGCGTCCCACGCTCACCTTGGCACGGACGCCGAGGACGCGGCTCCGGCTTTGCCGGAGGCCAATCGCAGGCGCCGAGACGGCAAACGAGCTGGAGCTCCGCTCAGCAGCCCAGTACGACTTGGCGCTGG
Organism: Chrysopogon serrulatus; assembly: GCA_015844335.1. Lineage (NCBI taxonomy): Eukaryota > Viridiplantae > Streptophyta > Magnoliopsida > Poales > Poaceae > Chrysopogon > Chrysopogon serrulatus. Next base: position 113,647 of record JADLZL010002036.1, read on the forward strand.
ACAGACACCGTGAGGTCGCGGGAGCCGTGGCCGGAGGCGCCGCCATCGTAGACTGCAGACTGGGGCAGGGACGGACCTAATTTTTGCATACAGTTCGAGTTAGTAGGCATCAAATAGCCAAACACGGAGTACTCCGTATTTAAGTGAGGGTTCTGGTGCACGGTTTAGCACAGCAGGAAGCAAAGAGAAGGGGGTGAAATACCCGGTTGCCGCTCGTCGCCGGTGAAGATACCGACGAAGGCCTCGCACCTGGAGAAGGACGAGAGCGGCGGCGGCGGCGGCGGCGGGGGCGGGAACCCACCTAGTCGGCTAGTCGTCGTCGCAGGCAGAGAGGGATTTTGTTCGTCACCTATTGAAACGCTGACCACTGAACGGTAGACGTCCGGGTTTTTGTTCGGCCCAGGGGAAGCGCACGCCGTGGGCCTGGCTACAGGTCGAGAAGTCCAACCCTAACGCCCAGCCCTCAGCTACCTGACAAGGGCTCTCGGCTCTAATCCTAATTCCGACCGAAACAGGGGCTTATTCGGAAACTCTGGCGCGAGTGGTCGACCCCCGCGGCGAGCGCACCACCCCCGCTGGCGGCGGCGCTGTGCTGGTTCTGCTACGCGCGCCGCGGTGCTGGGGCCGGCGCCGGCGGCGGTGCGGCACTGGAGGCGGACGCTGGCGGTGAAGCGGCGCGGACGCGCGGTGCTGGGGTCGGCAGCGAGCGCCGTCGCCGCGCTGGCCTATCCATCCGATGACAGAGCAGAGTCATATGGGCCTGCAGTCGAGAATCAATACTATCCTGCAGTCAGATGGGCCATGTACTGATGAGACAGTCAATACAAATGGATCTGCAGCCCAAACGCTAGTTTTTTTTATTACGGTAATGATAATGTTCAAATCCACTAGAGTTAATGTTCTCCATGCAATCCCAAATCACATTGCCACATTGGCAAATAGTTATGTAAATAAATATCTCAAAATCATAACCCTCGTCTTATATAGTCTCTTTGTCTCTGAATAAATAGATTCATAGAGTATAAATAAAACTTTTTAAACTTTAATCAAATTTTTCTATAAAAATATTAAGATTTATGATATCAAATTAGTATTATTTAATTTATTATATTTTAATATGCTTATTTATGTCATATATGTTGCTACTATTTTTATTTTTATTAATAAGCTAGCTAAACTTAGAAAAGTTCAATTGGCATGGGTTCTAGGAATATTTATTGAGAGACTGAGTATGTTCCAAGTACACTACGCATATCTTTTACCACTTTACGTTTCTAAACACATAAAACGCATTTTATGTATCTTACAAGGTATGTTAACAAAAATGTTGTTTTTTTTTTTTAGTGTCTGAAATCTGAACGGATCAATGAGTGATTACTCGTCGGACCCACGCTTCTACACTCATCCTTCGGTCAATGGGCAGAGCGACCCACGTGTGAGCAGCTGACAGCGCACGGCCTCTACGTGGAACAAGATGTGCGTACCCGGGCCATGTCGGCCGTCGAGTCAACGTCAGCTCCACAGTTATATTTAAAAAAAAAAAGGAAAAAAAAAGAAACACGTCAGCTCGCAGTTGGCCCATGGAGAACCACGCGTTCCCGTGCAAATGAGACTGAGCAACCGCTGCACGTCTCCAAAGTGCATCATAGATCAGTGAGATCGGTATCAATCAAGCGATTGCTAACTGAAAGCATACATTGCTTCCTCCAGGCCAAAATGCACCAAAGAAAATGTGCACGATGGTGGAATAGGTCGGTTGAATCAGATTCAATTCAGAGACGGATCTAGGATTAAAATTTGAAGGAGCTGAACTCTTCATCTTCAACCTTTAGCTTCTCATCTTTATTATAGCCATGATACAAAAAATTATAGAGAGGCTCTAGAGGGGCTCCATAAAATTAACAGCGGTAGCGATAGGGGTTTGAGCCCACTCCGCCCCACCGCTGGATCCGTCCCTGATTCAATTCCAACCGTTAACATATAATGAAGCATGTTTTTCCTCTCAAAGTTTGGCACCAAAAAAGAAACTCTCAAGTGTTATAGTGTATATTTGGTTTGGCAAACGAGTCCACGCGCGGAATCAAAGTTTGGTATCAAAAAATAAACTCTCAAGTGTTTATAGTGATTTGGTTTGGCAAATGAGTCACATGCACGGAATTATCCGATCCTAAGTGTAAACCTAATGGCAGCATTTGGTTTACGTCGTGGAATGAAGTTGTCTGTATGATCCATGTATGGTTATTCACCAACAAAATGCTTAAATTGCTAGTTTTCTTAACAAATAGCTCAGATGCAGGAGTGGCCATGGCTCCTTTTGGCCTCAATGAAGCTCACTCAAAATTACCAAGAAATGATTATTGTTTTAATGTTTTCATGCTCTGTTATGAAGCAAGCTAATTGTCCCTTGAATAAAAATCCATTAAATAGAGAAACATTGAATAACAATCAATTAAATAGAACAAATAGCTCAGATGCAGGAGTGGCCATGGCTCCTTTTGGCCTCAATGAAGCTCACTCACAATTACCAAAAAATGATTATTGTTTTAATGTTTTCATGCTCTGTTATGAAGCAAGCTAATTGTCCCTTGAATAAAAATCCATTAAATAGAGAAACATTGAATAACAATCAATTAAATAGAGAAACACGGCCAAACGAATCAACAAGTTTTGCAGAAATAGAAGAATAATAGCAGATGGTTTATTTATGTGTACGGAATCCCACCAACGAGCTTTTGCAACCCATTAGCAAATTGTATTTGCACATATATTCAGGATTCTACTAATTGACTACACGCCTTTTTTTTTTTGGTGTCTTGACTTTTGAGCAAGTCGCATAAACTATGATATGTAGACTTGATATAAAATGTTCTCTAAAGTATGTTTTTTTTTTACAATGCATAATAATATTATGGGCCTATAATCTACCAATTTGTTTCTGTTGAGCCGATTTATAATGGTTGATTCTTGTGAAAGAAAAATAGTCGGCTGATAACTCGAAGCGAATCGAGTAAAATTAACGTTACCCTAGTGCCCTAGTCCTTCTAGCAAAGGAAAATAAACGGAACTAGTACGGAAGAAGATTCGGGTCGGCTTTGCTTGGTTGATGCCAGCGTAGACCTAGTAATAGGTCCGGCTGCCTTCTGTCATCTGCTCAAAATTTCCCCCAAAATTTTCCTCTTCTTGACGAGGAAGGAAGCCCGAGCGAGCGAGGCGAGGCGTGCGCCCGTGCGCTGCAATGGCGGACTCCTCGGCGCCGACGAGAGTGATGATGGCGGTGAACGAGTCGTCGCTCAAGGGGTACCCGCACCCCTCCATCAGCTGCCGCACCGCCTTCGACTGGACGCTCTCCAAGCTCGTCCGCTCCAACCCCGGGGGCTTCCACTTCCTCTTCATCCACGTTCAGGTCCCCGACGAGGACGGTAAATACACTCTGTCCCGGTGCCCCTGTGACTTGCTCCCTATTATGCCGCGCGCGTGCTACTCGGCGAAATCACGCGAAATGCTTGTTTTCTCCCTCCATTCACGCGTTCGCGTTACTATCGATTAAGTATGTGATTTGGGCAGGTCTCTGTGTGTGCTGTGTGGAACTGTTGATACTAGCCCTCCCCCGTGCACGGGTAGCCACGCACTGATAGTATTGGTTAATATTGTCTTTACTGCAACCTCACTGTTTAAATTAATCCGCGAAATGTTGCAGCCTGCGTAGGATTTTTTCCCCAAAAATCATTTGCTCCAGCAATTACAAAAATAATCTTGAGATTGACGAAATTGTAGAAATTATATTCAATCGCCAAGCTGTATGACAAAAAATTTCCACAATGGAAAGGGTCACGACAAGACATTTTGTAATAGCAAGGATTATTTCTGTAAATACCGCATCGATACATTTTTACAAAAAAAACGTCACCTGTGTATGACAGTTTTGATTTCATCTTCTGATGTGTTGAGTCATCATATTCGCTCACAGCATCCAATTTTTTCTGCATGCTCTACAGCTAGGGACTTTTTTGTGTAACTTGTTCTGTTTCAGGACTAGCCAATGTCATGATATCTTGAGTTAGGTTCTAGTCTGTTTGGACTATGTTGCATTGGTTACTGTTAGGTGGCCTGGCATCTGGAATTCTGGATTTGGCATACCTTGATCATAATTGTTGGCTGCTGCGTTGAATATCTCGTCTTTGTTGTCTAATTTCATCATTTGATTTTTCAGCAAGTTAGAGATAAAAAGAATCAGCAAATTGGTTCTGACGATTTATTTGATCCTAAATGGGTTGGCTCATATGATTAAGTTGGGATGCTGGTGTATCAGAAGTTGCAGGACTAGCCTGTTGGTTGAAATAAAATGGCACAATATGCCCTCAGTTAGTTTCTACTTTGACAAAATGCAGACTCCGTATACTAGTATTTGTTTTGGGGGTAAGGATGACATTTTGGCAAAGATTGCTTTCAATATGTGGAATTTTATTTTACTTTGAATTAATATTTTGTATTACAACCATTCTGTAGGCAAATGCTTAATGATATTGCAAACATGGCTCTTTCATACATAAACATGGTATTGTTTGTTTGTGATCGGATAGGTAGTGTTGTGCTACTGCTTGTGCTTGTGTGCATCTTGTTGTTCTCAAATCTCATCTCCAACTGCATTAATAATGCCCTTACAATTACAAAAAGAAGGCCCTTCAGCGGGCTTCCATTCTGATTTCTGTTTACTTCTTTCAGGCCATCCCTTTGTCATCACATGATATTGTTCAGCTTGGGTTTCGATAACCTAACAACTTACACCTATTTATTTTGAGACATTGTATACAATATCACTTTGCTCTGTTTCTGCTATCAAGAATTCTGTTAGCAACTCTTTTACTCTTTCTGGCCTTTTAAGAATTGTTACTGTGGTAACAGCATTTACCTCCTGGACCCTATTTCCTTGACAATCTTTTCATCTTATTTTGAGATCAATAGCTCTCTGTGTTTAAAAGGAAAACAAGTAGGATTTTTTTTAGGGGGATCACGATGCACTTTAGCTGATACGAGAAACTGAACAGAGGATTTCTGCATCATGGATGTTTATATGGCACTTCTCTCGGTGCCCTAATTTCTTTGCTTTGTTTGTTCTCATATCTTTTCTTTTGCTGTTGCTCTACCATCTGTGCTAGACTGCAAGATGAAGAAAATCAGTGATTATATACATGGACTGAATGCTTCTTTTGCTCTTACACAGGTTTTATGTTATACGTTGTATAGCTGATACAATAAAGTTAGAACAGACATTTTATGGTACATGGGTTGGGAATTTTTTTAGGCTTAGGTCTCATGTGTTTTATATGTTTGGTTCTTGATTAGTTTGACTCATTCAAACTCAGCTAGTTTGAGAATTGAGACTGATGTTGTACCGGACAACATGATTCATCTACTAGATTACAACTAACTTCCTTAGATATGACATTGCGTTCAGGATCTTCTGTTGCAGTAGTTCAGAAATCAGTTAATTATTTATCCAATGAACTTCGGTAACCTTTTGTGTTTTCCCAGTGTCCAGTGTATGAACTGAAACAAGATTTCTGGACATGCGATAATGCTTAGTGGTTTTCAAATTTTTCCCAGTTTATCTTTCTGTACAATGGGTGAATATTGGATACTTGCCCGAAACTTTAATGCATCACTATTTTGTGTCTTAATACAATCCTTTCTTTTTTATGCCAATCAAAAGGATTTGATGACATGGATAGCGTCTATGCTTCGCCGGAGGACTTCCACCAAATGAAACAGAGAGACAAGATAAGAGGGCTTCATTTGCTTGAATACTTTGTAAACCAATGCCATCAATTAGGGGTAATTGAACTTGGTTATTGGTCAGAAAAGTTTACTGATTTTCATTTGTTGTGTTGGGTCATCTGGCAGTGGTTGCCTCTTTGGTCTATAATGGTCTTCATGTCTAATTTTTGTTGCAGATAAAATGCGAGGCATGGATCAGACATGGGGATCCAAAGGAGGTTATCTGCAGCGAAGTGAAGAGAGTCCGGCCTGACCTTCTAGTTGTGGGAAGTAGGGGCCTTGGGCCATTTCAGAGGTAATATATGTGAGCATGACTCAGTGTTTCATCCATATTGCACAACATTTTATTCAGACTGCCATATACAGAAAAATGCATGATGCGATAATTCAACCTCCCACATTATGCTGCTCCCTGCTCATTGTGCACCGTATCTCTTACATTTCCCTTGCGCTTTGATTATCTAAGGATCTATGGTTAAATGTGTTTGTTGTTGCTTGGTCACTTGATTTAATTGTAGTTGAGGCCCATAGTGATTTAGCTTTTACTAATATATTCTGAGAAACAGTAAATAAAATGTTTTGGCACTTACCAATAGGTTCTGGAAACATTTTACGGAAAATAATGAGTTTTTATCTAAAACTAATACATATCAATATTGGGACTGTTCGGCTGTGCTACTTTACAGCTGGGCTGGCTTTTTGTACAGTAAAAAAATAAGCCAACAGCTTCAAGCTGCAGCCAGCTGGTTCGGCTCATTCTGACTTTTTTCAAATCCAACCATTTGTTTCAAAAAAATGGCGCCAACAGCAAGCACAATTGCCGCCAGCTGTTTACTCCATTCCACAGCCAATTCGAATAGCTCCATTGCGAATCATACACCACAAATTCAGCTTAACACCTAACCAACAATTGAGTACACTGTATCAGTTAGCCATTTCTACAGTACCTCAGCATTGTTGCATTCCAGTACATTTCCAACCATACTTGCAATATCAATTTGTCCATAAGCTGTCCATTTTTCAGCACATAGTTGCATTGAAACACCACTGCTACCATACTTAACCCATACATATGTGATGAGAACACACCATACACTCACAAACATTTAACAGCAAGTAGGGACACAGATGAATCCCACCTCCATACAACATAACAATCCCAGGGAACACTAGACTTGTTCCATTCAGTCCATGCAATCCGAATAGGCATAATACATACAACTTCATTAGAAGCCAGAATTACTAATCCAGTCCTTCAACTCACTTCGTACACTACGGTCGTGCCTACTACTACATACCTAGTACTCAGTAGGAGTGGAGACTAATACAAAATCTGTAGTCATTCCAACCACCATGGTTTCCAACTACAACTACTGAACCTGGGTACATTCCCTCCACTTGCTTGTACTTACACAACTACATTTATCATTGCAACTGGCCATGCTATTCTACAATTGATGACTTACCTATACAGCTGTCAAGTGGCCACGCAGAATCATCTCCAAGTCCTCAGCAACCATGCACTCACAGATGGCCCTGCACAACCACAACCACCACATCAACATGCATTTTCAACCATATTCATCTGCACAAATCAGGCAAGTAGGTTACCTTGTCATCTGTGCAAAAGCTCCATGCAGTTCCATGCACCACTAGTGTTCAATGTCCATGCGTGTGCCTTCAACCCTGCAGTCACACATAAGTGCCCTCACTTTAGTAACATTCAATACATCCACATTTACAACTACACATACGACACCGTACTACCATACTACAACATACCTTGTGAAAATGTCCCAGCACAGTCCATACTTGATCCACTGCCTCATTTCACTCATTGTGCTACCTGCATTAACCTCCACCCAATCGGACACAGGGTACCCGGGTGTCACTTCCATTGCATGATTCCACTCCCACAAATAGTTGTGCAGGGCAAAGCATGCTAGTATTAGCTGCACTTGGTAATCTCTGTCACACCATGGTAGGCCTTCGAAGATATGCCACCTCGATTTCAGCACCCCAAATGCCCTTTCAATGACATTGCGAAGCCTTGAATGCACCTTATTAAATTTTTCCTCCTCCGACAGATTTTCAAACAGGACCTCCCTAAATTCATCTAGATGGTACCGTGCACCCCTAAACGGCGCCATGTATCCATTCTCTAGCGCATATCCAGAGTCCACAAGATAATAACGGCCTACACAAAACACCAGTGTGCATTCATTAGTAACACAGTTATGCATCCACTGAACCATGCAAAAACAAATTTTAGTTCTCAATACTACCTTGCGGGGGATGTGGGAAGCTCGGATCCCGCTTGCACTCCCGTAGTACATACTGATCATTACAAGCCCCTGTACTGCCGGCTCCTACAAATGTGAAGCGCCCATCCATGTCCACTATGGCTAGGACATTGACAGCCGGCACAGATTTCCTGTTATAGTAGTCCGACTTCGACCCCTTGCTCACGCGAACCTTCACTTGCGTGCCATCTATAGCCCCAATGCAGCCATCGAAGTAGGGTTTATATGGGGCAAACGCATCGTGAACAGTTAGGTATTCTCGATCCTTTGGAACAAGGATCGAGTTGGCAAAGCTTTCCATACAATTTGCTACATGATGCATCTTCCTACTTACTGTGTCCAAAGACCTCTCAAACCTCGATTTGATTTCTCTAGTTGCCCCTTTCGTCGCTAAACTCCACACAAACAACCCTAACGCTTCAAGTGAACCTAACTGTTGCGTACCTCGTAGGCCATGATGCTGCACTAATATTTCATGCAACCTTAGCAAAGCAGGAGGGTACATACGGAAATTGGTGTAGCAAGCAGTTGGATTGTTCAAATTCTGTTCAATCCATTGCCGGCCAGTAAGCTTGGGGGCTTCGGCAGGAATTCTGATAGGAGGTGGTGGTGTGTTCATGAAATCCGCCAACTTGGCCAGCGACGCGCCAATCACCGATAACTTGCAAATGGCTTTCTTCTTCCACGAACGGCGCGCGGACTGCTCGCGCCCCGTGTCGCTGTTCTCGCTGTCGTCAGTAGAGCCCATCCTGCACATGGTCCGTTAGCTTGCACTCCAATGTTGGAAACACAATCACTATGATTTTATAAAACCTACTAACTCAGTTTATTTGCACCAATCCATGTACACAGATCAACTTCATACATGACAGGATTACAAATGACAAGATTATTTGCAACATCCATTTGAAATGAACATAAACAAAGTACTTACCTGGACTGCTAGGTCAGTTAGGTGCTTTTGAAGCCCGCCTTTCGTGTTGTCCAGTGCACCTCTTGTACCCGGGGCAGATTGCAGCAGATTGGTGTCACGACTCAAGGTAACAGCTCACTGAAGAACCTGCACACAAGGATAACAGTCAGGTTACAGGTCAGCCGGGCACACAATTCAAGAGGCAAAGGAAGGTAGCAGTCAGATATCAGTCAATTGCCAGATTAGGACGACAGTCCATTATTGGTTCCACAAGTTCTAACGGCAACTAACAAATAAATTGTTCTACAAACCAGTAACATTATTACATCATGCGACACAAACCAAACAAATTATCCGTTTTACACAGCAGGACTCAACAAACAAGACATGAGCAAATACGATATCGAAACTGCAAGCTCAAACACGATTGAAACAGCATCTACTTCGACCACTCTACTTGTGCCTGGCCTGCCTGTCTGCCCAACTAAGTCTTATCCATCGCAGGCGGCCCTCTCTGGTTTTGAGGGTGGTGAAGGACCCCCAGTCCATCGGATTCCTGCAGAGAATAAGGGCCTGGATGTGGAGATCCGAGTCCTCGGGATCCCATCTTCTAAAATTTGGGCGACACGCTGCATCCGTTCGCCCGGTAGTCTTCTTGGGCGACTCTTTCAAGGACTTGACTGTTATTGAGATATCACGGACCATTTCGTTCAGATCGGTCCAGGGTCCCTGAACGGATCTTCTTCCTGGGCCTCTTGGATGGCTGACCACCACTCATGTTACCATAGGAACCACCTGACACAAATTCAGGGGTGTCCCCTGTCGTATAACTGGGTGTGCCCTCACGATGTCCACCGGCCACCTTCAAAGAACCCCTGTCTTGTGGTGTGCGCCCATACAGCTCTATCAGTTGGTCAAGGCAGGGGGGTGGCTTCCGGGGATCGGATTCGTCATCATCGTTGGTTGTACCTATAGGCTGCATTGTAAACATGGAGGCAATGTTAGCGGGACAACAAATGGTAAGGACATGCATCGATGATATTATGCATTGTGTGCTGGAAATACTAACCGGAAGTGTGTCCTCCCAATAAGAGGGGTCAGCTGTAACAGCACCAGTTTGCGGGTCACGGCCAAGTCCACTCTTGTTTTGGTAGCTGAGATACTTGAAGTAGTGGGTCCTCAAGCTGGTTAGTTTGTTCTGCAGCTGCTTGTGGTCATAATTCAAACCAGTCCGCTCCTTGAATACAGGATAGATGTTTTGCCAGCCCAGTCTGGTTAACCCTTTGGCGTTCCAGTTCTTGAGATCTTTCTCTCGGATAACCAGATCTAGAAAGATACGCAAGTGTGGCTGTTTCCAGTGAGCTCTGCCGGAGGAATTCTGTGGCCATACGTACAACATATTGGTTGAATGGCATGAACAGCTAAGTGCGGGAAAACAAAAAACACTAAAACAGAACTATAAGCAGTAGACAAGCATAAGCAAGTGAAAAAAAACCAGTAAGGACTGACTCCTCATCTTATGGAAGATATTGCTGTTTAAAATCTTCCACATTTTCTCAAACTGAAAAAAAACTACTATATGAAACACTGAACCTTGAAGGCACTGATATCTCAAACACTACTACTTTGGGCATTAAAAAGGGAATACGGAAACAGTAAGCCTCAAACTAAAAAATAACAAAAACTAAAATATACAAGACTAAACCTTCAAGGCAGAACTGAAAACTGAACGTCAAACTCTAAATTAACATACACTGAAATTTAAAACACAAGTATAAGCAATCAATTAAATAGTAATAACTAAATGTGAATCGGTTTATCTCTAGTTCAGGCAAGATAGGCATAGATATTGTTTTTGGGGAAAAGGACAACAATAACAGAATGACTACACCACCAGATTAGGGATATTGGCAAAATAGTTTTCAATAGATTATAGCTGAAACTGAACTGCAATCAACAAAAAGACAAGTAAAAATAAAATTGAAACTCGCCAAGTGACAGCCATATGGCCGAACATCCAAGTCTTCGACCCTTGCAGTTATAGAAGAAAATTGGAACTAGGGTACCAGAAAATTTAATCCAAAAGTAGCGTCAAATGTACTTCAAAAATGTAGTTTAATGGCAAGTTAATAATCAACACAAGGTTGCTACAAGAAAACTAATAAAAGGAACTAACAGCCTACTTGGAATAATGGAATCAAACATTTAGGTTTGTCGGTCACAACATCCAAGAAAGACTTGCACCCATAGTCTTTTTGGGCAAAATAAAAAAAAAACTACAATCTGAAGTATCATGTACAAAATCAAAGCAAGCTAGAGAGTTAGCATTAGTAGGGGGGCTAGTAAAGGCCTGATCTGCTTAAATGGTGATCCAGTCATTTGGTCCAAATACAATTCATTAGGAATGTGGTTTCTATTATGTTTATATGGTGGCAGAGAGGTGCACTGAGACTCAAACGAAACTACAAGACACAAGGACAAATGACATGAAATAAACACTACTAAACTAAATTTTGAAGATAATTAGTAACCGACGAATAACTTGACTGAACCTAAAATTAAAGTGTACATAACCTGAAACATAAACTCCAAATGAAGATAACAATACATAATCTAAAACTAAAAATTAAGAAGTGTGGAACCAAAACTAACAATAAGGAGAAAATGAAACAACGAGAGACCAACTTTCAGGACCAAATCCTCTTTGGGATGTAAAACATCTAAAGACCACATTTCAAAACCATGGGAAACAGACATAGAAAACTGAATCTGCATTGGGATACAAGCAGAGCAAAGAAACATCTTCCCCTTCAACCAAAAACAAATAGCATCTCGGACATAATTATTGCATCCATGCTATGTCCATCTGAATGATTCATCCCATTCACCTTCATGCACCAAACCAAACACTACCTAAAACAGAACTAGAAGCAAAGTACAGAAGCATAAGCGGTGAAAAAAAACCACTACAACAGAAGTATAAGCTATAGACAAGCATAACCAGTCAACCAAAACGACTAAAATAGAACTATAACCACTACACAAGCATAACCACTCATTCATTCGTTTTGGTTGGGGGGGGGTGTTGGGGAGGGATTGGCACATGCCTCGGATTGGCTCATCCTTTTTCCGTTTCGCGTCTCTGAGATGCGCCTGGGTGGAGGTTGATTGCAGGACGAAGACGACGACGATACTTCGGTTCGCCCCGACGGGATCGGCGATGAAGAAGAAGAGAGGAGTGTGACCTGCAAGATACACAAGTACGTAGGTGGCAAATGCGAGGGGGAATATTGGAATGGAAAGGGAACGGCGGAGTGGAACTTAACTGCACGATCTAGGCGAAGCGTGGGTACAGCAGACGAACTCCACGGCCAGCAGTGATTGCCGACGCGGATCCGTGCCGCCTATGTAAGGAGGAACAGCATGGGTAAGATGTGTTGTAAGGGGGACGCCGATGCCGGAGGCGTAGGAGAGCGGGGAACTTGTGGTCAAGGTTACGAACGCAAGAAACATGGAACGGTGTCGGGGGGAGGGGGAGGAGTGTACCTAGAGGGACGCGGAGCCGAGGAGGAGCGCGGCGGAGAAGAAGACCGGGACGGATCCAGCACGGACGGAATGGTGGCGGCGACCGCCGCCGCGGAAGCGTCCTACCGGACGCAATGTTTTAAAGGCGGTAAGGCGAGGCGAGGCGAGCGACCCCCTTCCGGACGCCTAGGCGAATAAGGCGATCGCCTAGGCGACGCCATATAAACATATTAATATATAAATTTTAGAAGCAAATCAGACATAATATTGCCGATTCTCAGCATGTAATACAATAATAAGTTGTGCTACTGGACTACTAGTGCACAACGTCCATCTCTTAATGGCCATAAACTAGTCTCTAGTGACAATATTTAACATAATAAATATTAATAGTGATGCACTGCTGCTAGCAGCCTAGCACAGAACTGAAATATCAAATCAAAAAACAACACATGCAAAGGAAGCAGCAGCCGACTCCATTGCGCCCATGAACCAGAGCAGCAGGGGCAAAACAGAGTAGCAGCCAGCAGGGGGTGAAACAGAAGGGAGTAAAGCAGCAAACTTTGACCTTCAGGAGGGGAGAGAGGATAGGAAGAGGGAGAGGAAATATACAGGCAAGCAAGTGGGAGCTGAGAACAGTGAAGAGCAGGGGAGGGAGAGGAGACATACAGGCAAGCAAGCGGGAGCTGGGAACGTGAAGAGCAGGGGACTGACGAGTCTCCCCCAATCCCCTGCTTCCCGTGCAGGAATCGACGTGCTGCACGGGATGCGTGGCTGCGCAGAGAAGAAGCGGAGCCAGCAGGTGCGATGGATTTCCTCTCGGTCTCTCCTCCCCTTCATACCCCTTTCTCTCCCAATGCCCCTCTTCAGGCACGCGATTTCCTTTCCCTTCCTGCGCGCGATTTCCTTTCCCTTCCGCGCGCGATTTCCTTCCCTTCCTCATAAAATTTCGCGCGGAAGGTTGCAGGAAGGCGCAGAAGGGCGCGGGAGAAACTCCCTTCAGCGCTGGTTTCCTGCACACGAGGCGACCGCCCGCAGGTAAGTTGGCGGACGCAAGAGACGCCTAATGCCTAAGGCGGGCGCCTTAGATGCCGAGGCGGACGCCATACGACACATCGCTAGGCGACCTCCGACGCCCAGCCCTTTTCCTCGCCTGGACGCCTAGTCGTCGCCTAGGCGACGCCTAGGCGACGCCTTTAAAACATTGACCGGACGGTTGCCGACGGTGCAGCAGCTCCAACCGGTCAGCCGGGACACAGGGGACGATTGCGACGATGGATCTTCCCTCCCATGCTGGCGGCGTCGTGACCAGAACGGTGGATCCGGCGGGGAAGTGGGGGGCGGAGCGGACTGCGGCGGGAGTGAAACCCTAGCCACGCGATGCCGATATGAATGATGGGGAATCGAGTGTCGGCGACGGGAGAGTGCGAACTAGGGCAGCCGAACGGCTTCAGTAGAGCAGCCGAACGGCTTGGGCTGATAAGCCCATGAAACCAGCCAGCCCACCCAAAATAGGAGCAGCCGAACACTCTCATTTGGGCTTTTCTGGGACCTGTGACTGGCCTCAAGTTTAGTCTGGCTAGTCCCAATAAAGTTTGGTCCTGGCTTGGCTAGTTGGCCCATTATATGAACAGGTCTGGTGGTTACTACCAGCAAGTATCATCATCTTGCTTTTCTCTGTCTCTATTATTTAGTACCTTGATGTAGCACTAGGAAAATGGTGCACTTTTTCTAGTGGACTTAATATATGGATCTATTTCAAAACAGAATAAACCTGTCAGGACCATGTAGCCTCTTTCTGTTGGCAAGTTGTTCAAAAGCATATGACTTTCAGGTTGTTGAGAGATTATTTTTAAATATCATTATTCATTTTAAAATTTTCAGATGCTAACTAGTTAGCCTCTTTTTGTAAACTTGTATTGAGTACTTTGCTTATAAAGTTCTAGGGAAATCTACAAAAGTGGTCAGAAACAACGAAAATTTGCATATTGCATTAGAAGCTTCAAGTAGAAGTGTAGAACAAAAGATTAAAAAAAAGGGCAAGAGTTTTTTCCTTTGGATTTATGTGGAGTACCATGTCAATTAAGAAAAGGACTGCTGCTAGCATTTAAATAAAAGCACAGTTTTAATGTTGAATTTGTTGAGCCTAACTGTAACACCATAGATGTTTCTGTAACATGTCCAATGGCATTTAGAACATGAAATCCTGTATTTCATTTGTGAACTGTTAATTGGTGGTATGATGTTTCTGTAACATCTTTGAAATTAGAATGATATATACACTTTAGCCTTGTAAGGATAAACTAATAAGGTCTGATTGTGACCTAGAAATCTTTCTTGATCCAGTAACACTATCTAATGCTATTGGACTCTTTTGAGTTGTCCCATTGCCCTGAGTTGCACATCATCCTCTGTAACAGGGATTATCTTGTTGTAAAATGCGATAGGTATAAGATTTTCCTTTGTAATGAAATCTAAGTGGTTCAAAACTAAAACAGGCACCAAGCATACAAACAACTTTTTTAATCACAATATTTTGAAATAGAAAAGGTAGCATATATGAAAAGGAAAAACAGGACACTTTCTTTTGTCTACTTTGCTATGCTACTTCTAGTGAAGTGTAATTATTGCCTTTGTTATGATCCTGTCATCCTTTTCTCTTTGGTAGTGTTGGTGCTCAAATCATCTCACGATAGTGTGTTTCTCAACTTTTGTGAATGCAGGATGCTGTTCTGTGTTATTATTATTTGTGTGGATGCATGTGTAGTGCCTCATATGATTATGCCAATGCCTTTTGATATCCGTGCACCCTAGATAAGATTGTGCCGTACAAATCAATTAGGACTGTAGTGTGCCTACTGTGAAAGCCATATGCACTAATCCTAACAATAAACACTCCTTTGGTAATACTTTCGGATAATGTACTAATAGAAAGATCTCGCAATTTAGTGACCTATGCATGTAGGGCTGATTATAACTCCTGATATGTCATGTCAGTCTATCTAGAAGTAGCTGTGTAATCCTCATTGACACTTTTCTTCTACTTTGCTAAATTTCTGGTGAATCTTGAAGATTTTTTCATCACAATTTAGTCAATATAATTTAGAGAATACCTTATTTATGTTTTTTTTAGAAAGAATACCTTATTTATGTTGATCAGCAAGAGGCAAGACAAATTATATAGACTTGATTCTTCTATCCCGTTTGAGGGTGCATTTGGGATCTAATTTCATTTAAATCATGTATGATTTCTCTGCAACTCTTTCGTCAGTCAATATTTTAGTTACCTTGTTGGTGTAACATATTATTGCTCAGTCACTATGAACTAGATGATGGGAACATATGCACAGTAGGTATAATTTTGTGCAATTTGGTTTTACCAGATTTTGGGAGTTTTGTCTTCAAGAACATGAACTAAATTCAAGTATGTGTTTTGTATGCTATAATGTACTTTTCTGATTTGGTAAATGAGAAATTCACTTACCAAAGTTTGTTGCCATAGTCTATTCATCATAGCATCATATTCATCTGGATGGTACTAAAGTTCCAAGTTATTTTGTCTGCATTATATTTATGGTTAATTCCAGTAAGAAAAATCTACAGGAAATTTACTTGCACCGAATCTGAATGGTTTTCTGTTGTTACATACATGTAGGGTTTTCGTGGGTACGGTGAGCGAGTTCTGTGTTAAGCATGCTGAATGCCCGGTCATCACCATAAAACGGAATGCAACCGAAGCTCCTCAGGACCCTGTCGACGATTGATGCTCGCATTCAAGCCATGTCACTGGAGAATGAGATATTCTTCACTGCTTATAATGGGTTAATGTACAAAATACGATATGGAAGTGCCTGGAACTAGTTCGCGGAGGAACTTTTGCACACTGCGCCCCAAAACTAGAGTGAAGATGAAAACACTATTGTTCGTCCGAGGGATGATGAGAGATTGTACGTATCATATGTGATACACCAATCGAGTTGTGAACCTAAGCTGCTGCTATATGTTCATGTGCCAGGTTTTGCTGGAATGAATGCCCCGCCCCTTATTTGCCCCTGCCTGACCACAGCTTCAGCAGGGTATCTGAATCCCGCGTACTCCTTCGGCACGGCGTAGCCTTTGGGAATGCCAACGAGCTGGGGCTGGGGCTGATGATGGTGCTGGTGCTGGTGCTGGCCCTGGCCCTGGCCCTGATGCTGACGCCCCTTGTTGTCGACGGCCTTGCTGTCGTTCTTCCACGCCGCAGGCTTCCCCGGCGCGAACTTGATCTCGAAGCCATCGTCGATGTCGTGGATCATGGCGCGAGAGCTCGCCATGGGCTTCATCGTCGGGTACTTGATCTCGAAGCCCTTCTCCAGGTCGCCGCCAACGGCGTCGGAGGCGTAGAAGTCCTGGTCGGCGGACCGCTTCCTGGAGAGGCGGCGGCCGCACAGCCTGCCGACGACGCAGGCGGCCACGGCGAGGAAGGAGATCACCGCGAGCACGGCGAAGACCGGGCCGAACGAGCCCTTGGACGACGCCGCGGCGGACGGCTGCGCGCGCAGGATGGCGTTAGAGGACGCGGGGTAGTACACCGTGGGATCAGGCAAGGAGGCCATGTCCTCGCTTCTCTCAGCTCTCTCTGTCCCTCGAAGGAATGGTCACTCCTCTGCTCTCCCTCTAAGCAAAGCAATGGTTCGGCCGTCTGGGTGTCGCTCTCGCACTCTTTGGGCACTGAGGGGAGTGTGTGGTCCTTTTATGATGGGAGCCGAAGAAGGCGCCGATTTGAACTGAGCAATTCCTTTGCATTTTTTTTTTCACAAGCCAAGTGCTCGAGCTGCCTCACTCTCACTCAGCTCAGCTGCTGGCATGGCATGATGATGCCGCGCCCCATCTTTCCTTTCCCACTCCCTCCTCATTCTTTTGTTTTCGCAGAGATCTTTGAACGCATCGGACCGCGAGAAAGGCTGGTGCTTTGGGATCCCTTTGGAGCAGTTCAATGCGGGCTTGGAATAACGTCTCGGCACGAGACTGCAGCAGCCGCCTGGCCCTGCTCTCACTCCCTGTGTCCCCTGTGGCCTACTCGTATGTGCTGTTGCTTTTGCTTTTGGACGTTGCATTGGATCAAAGCAACCGCGGCGGCAGCGGCCAGCAGGCACTACTCGGGCAGAAGAAAGAAGGGCGGGGCCGGGGCACAGGGGCGGACGTCGATCGTCGATCGTATTCGCTTTGGTCTCTTTGGTCGCTTTAGCAGATTGTGGGGCGCCGGGGAATGAGCGCCCCCGCTTGACTGGTCACCTTTCTTGGGCATGCCGACGCCATTGCCTCCTCCAGGCCGCTTCGCCAAATTCCCTTGAGGTGACCGTGACACTGACGTCTTAGCCTGTTCATTCACACCCCTATGCCTAAGGGCATTGCTCTTTCCATCATGTGTTCACGTCCACCTGAATCCGGTTTAGATGATGAGTTTGCGAGCACGATTATTAGGTCTTGGACACTACATGTAGGAACGTGGAGCTCGTCATAATGCATGTTTCATGGTTGAGACTTTGGCGGTGAGTAGTTCTCTTTAAGAGTTTAAGATTATTACACAGCACAACGCAACACAGACATTCGCAACGAATGTACGCTCGTCCGCGAAGCATTTTCGAAGACTAGGAGCTGACCACGTCCGAAGAAAATATTGCCTATTACTGAAAGCACAACATCGTTGAATCCTAAAATAATATTCGCTCTCACGAGCAGTCGAATCCTTGGTGACTAGATCAAAAAGTACAGGGGTTACAAGGAAAGAAGGAAGAAATACAATAAAACATTATGACTCTATAACTCTATAAAACAGCTGGAGATTGACAAAAATGTAAGACTTAAGATTCATCTTGCATAGTTTTTGTAGCAACTTAGGACTTTTTTTCCCTGCCAAACGGGTTAAAATTAAACACTCCTTGAATGGAGTTTCTTACAATTTGGACGTTCAACGAATGATTGTTGGATGAAGCTAAAAATATCAATTTCTCTTAATGTGCTCTCTCTCTCTCTCTCTCTCTCTCTCTCTCTCTCTCTCTCTCACATTTGCTATGAGAAGCTATTTTACCAAACATTTTTCTATAATAGGTTTAACTCCATCAATTAATGGAGTTGCCTGTAGAACCGAAGCAAACAAAAAAAGAACAAAGAAGTTCAAAACAGAGCTATACTAAACACTTGGTGTTATTTGATATTGTATTTGCACGATTCAGTACTGTTTAAGGGATAAACCAAACACAAAGAACGGAGGCAGTACACCTTAGGCCTGTCCGTGGCACTCCTAAGGGCGTTGCCGCATTGCTCTTTCCATCATGTGTTCACGCCCACATGAACCCCGGGCACGATCATTAGGCCTACACCATATAGGGACGTGGAACCGGTCATGATACATTATATTGAGACGTGATGCAAGTACCACCACCACCACCGCTACTCTATCGATTGGACGGATGATAAGAGAGGAGGAGAGTAGGCTTTGCAAGCGCTTCAAGAAACGTTAACAGCCGCTGTCGCTCAACAAAAGCAGAATTAAGGTCGATCAGCCCCAGAGTACATTATCTCGACAGCGGCAACAACGAGTTTATCGTATGGGTTAGAGATGGAGGAGTGAGATGAAGTTGCAATTGCAACGGTATGGGTTACTGCTGGGTCGTCGTACAGCTACAGGAGGGACTGGCTGGCCTGCGGAGTGCGGCGGCGTGCGACGGGCCTAGTACTAGTACTAGTAGACCAGTAAAGTGCCTCCATTTCGGCGACCGGAACGCAGTGGCATGATGCCGGCGTTCTGTATGGCACACACAATGTGGTCGCGTCACGCCGAGTTGCCGCTGCTTTGTTGGGCCGAGCTGCTCCGCCCTCCGCTCGCGCGCGCCCCGCACTCGAGAGATTCCTGGCTGGCTGTCAGGGCGTAGTAGGTGTCGCGGCCTAGCATGCCCGTGTTGTCACCTCAGGTTTGGACGCAGGCGGACGGACGCCCGGCAAAGCTACGGCGTCTCTAGAGATCTTGAGTACCTAACTATTTGGAACATCCGCCAAGAAATTATTTGCTTGCATGAAGCAAGCCGTGCAGAACCGGGGTTCGAACCCCGGCCGGCCAGCTCCCACCACCGGAGCTTTGCCGCTTGCGCTACACGCGCAGCTGCGTGTTGTCACCTCAGGTTTGGACGCAGGCGGACGGACGCCCGGCAAAGCTACGGCGTCTCTAGTACCGCTTGCCAGAGCACTTGCCGCTTTGCAGGTTGCACCTGGCCTATCCTATCAGACCGAGGAGCAGTAGCTTCTGTGGTCACGGTTCTTGAGGTCCCATTTTGGTTCCCGTAGAAAACGAAAAAGACGAAGCCCAACACTGTTGCTACATTCAGAGATAAATTACACTACTAGCATACATATAAGCGCTCCAGAATCCAGACTGCGGTATACTGAGTAGAAGTATACTTATGTTTGTACAAAATGGAGCAGTGTGTGTCACGGTTAGTTCCCCCTGTCCTACTGCTATGTGGGGCCATCCATCAACTAGGGCTGCATTGCCGGGGTCCCCGGCCCAGCCAGACACACACACACACACAGACTCCTGCCACAAGGCCACAAAGCACAAGGGTAGAGGTTCTAGGATGGCCTCGTAACGAACGACGCACAGCATTGTTCAGTACAGAATGAGCTGTGTGATCTGTCCTCGTATATTCGCTGCCTCTCCGCCTCCGGTTCATGCGTCGTCTACGCATCGAAGGCGTTGCAGTCTGAAACGGTAGCGGACCGATACCTCGCTTCGGTAGCAGCGAACGCTTTGTGCTCAAGACTAGTGTCCAGAGTTCCAGGCAGACTGGCTTGGACTCGTTGGACCTAGGGCCTGCGTGCCTGGTGCGTGCCCTCAGGGGCCCTTGGTGGCTTTTGCTAAATTGCTAGTGAGATTACAGGTCCTTTTGTGTGGCACTTGGTACAAATTGGCAACGGTATTGTCGTCTTTGCTGCACGAACAACATGCTTCGGCTTTGGAAGTGTGGGTGTGGAAATTGTAACCCTGTCCTGTACTGTACTCCTCCTGTACTTGTTTTCCCGAGTGGCGGGGGCAAAAAGGAAAAGGAAAAGGAGAACGGTACGGGGGAGAGACATCCAAAGCCCTCATGGGCCGGCCGTGCACTATCTTAACCCGGCCCTTTTGAGTGAGGAAAATAGTCTGGGCCTCATTATGGCAGCGCAGTCAAATAGCCCAAGCTTCGGCCCTTTAAGTCTTTCCGGGCCTCGTGTAAACAAAAAAAATTTTCCGGGCCTTTTATAAGGCCAATCTTCACGTTTCAGAGAAAAAAAAGAACTGTGAGGCCTGGCCAATCAACCGGTTCTCCACTCCATGGAGATTGGAGAGATGCTTGGACGCTCGTCATGGGAACAATTTTCTTAGGTTGCCAACATCAAACCTTCCCGTTTCTTACGTAGTCAGGATATACCTCTGCGTAAAACCGTGATGTATGGACATCACAGTTGTGCACGACCAAAGTATCTTGTTTTCGAGTGGGAACTGTTGATCTGCAACGTGCCACTGCCATCGTCACAGCACATCGACACGCCTTTCACTCGACATAGACACCGCTCGCATACGACAAGGCGAGAGTCCACCCAGGGAGGGGCAGAAGCCACGCAGGGTGTAGGGTAGCGCTTGATTTCAACTTAGCCCGCACGCTCTGTCGGGGACGGCGACGACGGCGACGGGCAGCCAGCCCAAGAGACCAGCCACGGATTGCGATCCGATTGGGACTACTAGTACTCCCTCCGTCCACGAAAAAATGCAGTTGTAGGACCAGAGAGAGTAGTCAAGGCATCATGGCAAATGACCAAAATGCCCCTATATACTGTAGGAAAGTACAGGTATATGAGCTGGCAGTGAACGTTACAGCCAAGCCAAGGTATCACACGTGTAGGTTCATACTAATCATTGCACACAAGCTGGCACTGGACCTTACAGTGAAGGTATTACACGTGTCCACACACAAAGAGAATACGTAGCACTCGTTTTGGCCAGAAGACTCTGGATACAAAAGAAAAAAAAATAAACAAAGCACCCCTCCACACTATTTGTGGCTCAGAATGAACCGCGCCAAGTCCAAATTTGAACCATCCCTGATCTCCCGCCTGTGCCACCCACCGACGCCCCCTCATATACTCCTGCAATGCTCCTCATACTAGTGCAACACCCACAAGATCATCCACTCCATCAGTCTGGAGGCCATTTTCATGAACCATGCCCATAGATCTAAACATTCTCCCAGATCAACATGTGCCCATAGATCTAAACATCCTCCCAGATCAACACGTAGAGCTCTTACTTGATCTCAATGGAGAACCTGCATATGAGCAAGATGAAATCGCTCAGCTCCAGGAAGATCACCTTCATGAAGATGAAGCCCAACTTCGACATCAACATAGAGAGCTCTTACCTGATCTCAATGAAGAATCTGCAGATGAGCAAGAAGATGAAATCACTCATCTCCAGGAAGATCAACTTTATAAAGATGAAGCCCATCTCCATGAAGGTCGCCCCCAACATCTTCATCACAATGAGCCGCTTGGTATGCATGTCCCGGATCTCAATGTTGATGCTTACGTTGGGAGAACAAGCACATCATGAAGGTGATCTTTTCTCTTGATTCCATCTACATATCAATACGAACAAGCTCAGTTCAAATGATCTATTTTCTACTAGAATCAAACTTACACTAAATATTGTACCTCACCTCATTGCAGTAATTAGAGTAGAGGAAGAGCATCCACAGGCTACATGTCTCAACTTTGCCGGTCCACGTGAATTTGATCTAAACTGTGAACCTTCTGATCTGCAGCAACAGATGCATCAAGTTCACAGTAAGTTTACAACCAGCTAATTTTCACTTTTTAATGGATTAATAGGCCTGCAGTTATTGTTGTCTTGATTCTAAAAACCATTACAAGTCTTTTTATCTAGATCAAAATGATATGTGTAGCTATAATACAATCTGTGTTACAATTACAAGTCTTTCACTTCTATAGATAATTATGTACTGCTAATAAAAACCATTCATCGCTTATGCCAATAATTGTTTACTTGTACCAACACTCATAAGTGAACCAAAAAATGAAACGCAAATATAAAGTTGGCATGTTTGCTGCTCCAGTTTACCAAAATTTTGCAGATTTCTCAAACCGATGTTCACCCAACATTCTAAAAGAAAATTGACACCTTTTCCTTTTTAATGAATGAATAGGCTGCAGTTAATGTTCTTCTATACGTAAAATTAACAGCTACAGCCCTTTTCAACAAGTTAATGTTTGTCTACCAAATAAAAAAAGTCCTTCACCCAGATCAACATGATATGTACAGCCACAATACACTCCTTGTTACAATTACAAGTCTTTTAAGTTTGTATACATAATTATCAGCTTGGCACTAAATTTTGCAGATTGCTTGAACTGATGTTCACCTACAATTCTAAAAGAAAAATAACAATTACAAATCTGCACCGATTGCTCCGCAACTCACCATCTAATTCTTTTGTAGGCATGATGCAGGACATGCCCGACTATGGTGTGTATGCCGACGCTATCGATATAGTCTTTGATGAAGAGGAGTTAGATGACTCGGATGTTGAAGATCACCATGCAAATGAAAACATTGCACATCGGTCTAGAAATTTGACAGACACTGAACGACAACAAATCTACGAAGCATTGCTTGTGAGAACGGATCGTGGAAGACTAAAAAGGAAAGCTACAACTATAGTAGCACAAATGTTCCAAGTGAGCAGGTATAAAGTGCAGCGTATTTGGCAGCGAGCAAAACAATGTCGTGCCCAAGGAATTCCAGTTGATGTTAGATCAAGGAAGCCTAAAAGAAGTGGCCGCAAAAAGTTGCAGATAGACCTTTCTTTGGTTCTTAGTGTTCCATTGCATAGAAGAAGAACTATTCGATCACTAGCGGCCGCAATTGGTGTCAAAAGGAGCACTCTGCATAAGAGGTTCAAGGAAGGGCTACTACGACGTCACTCTAGCACACTAAAGCCTCTATTGACAGAACAAAATAAAAGAGATAGGCTCCAATGGTGTCTTTCCATGTTAGATCCACTGACACTACCACATGAGCCCAAGTTCAGTGCAATGGAATACATCATCCACATGGACGAGAAGTGGTTTAACACCACATCAAAGCACACGAAGTATTACATGCTTCCAGGAGAGAAGAACCCACATAGGACAGTAAAAAATAAGAATCGTATTGGCAAAGTTATGTTCTTATCGGCATTAGGAAGACCTATCTATGATGATGCAGGTAATTGCATTTTTGATGGAAAGATAGGAGTGTGGCCATTTGTAAGAAAGGTACAACATCAACTTGTTTCACTTTCTAACATTAGTTTATGAACTTGTTTTACTTTCTTACATTAGTTTGTGCTAACACTTTTGATCATTAATTGTTTTCATTCACTCTAGGAACAAGCAAAAAGAAGAAGCCATAATAGGGGGAGAGGGGCTGAAGTCACTAAGCCTATCAAGGTAAATCGAACAACTATGCGGTCATATCTGATTGGTAAAGTTCTAAAGGATATTGCCCAACGGTGGCCACGAGAACTTAGAGGAAAAACCATATTGATTCAGCAAGACAATGCCCCTTCACATGTGCCAGTAGATGACGAAGAGTTTGCTACGGCCGTAGCACAAACAGGGCTGAACATACGACTCATCAACCAACCTGCAAATTCTCCGGATTTGAATGTGCTAGACCTAGGATTTTTTGCTTCTCTCCAGTCCTTAAACTATGACAAGATTTCTAGGAACTTGGATGACCTGATTTCGAATGTCAAAAAAGAGTTTGATAACTATGATCCATATACTTTGAATAGGGTGTTCCTAACACTACAAGGGTGTATGATTGAGATCATGAAAGATAGAGGAGGAAACAGATATGAAATTCCTCACATGGACAAAGACAGGTTGCAGGCGCTAGGCATGCTTCCTAGAAGACTTAGTGTTGACCGACAGCTATATGAGGATGTGGTCGCATACTTGGGACACTAATCATGGACATGAGGACCCGTATATTCCTCACAATTATTTTGGTGCTGCTGTATATATGTCATGAGTATAGTACTATAGGTGTAATATAAAGTCATAAGCATTTTGCTAGTGTTGTAATATAAAGTCATGACTATTTTACTGCTGCTGTAATATAAAGTCATGAGGACTTTGCTGCTGCTGCTATCATAAATCTTAAAAAATGGGAACAATGATCTCTAAAGCAAATAGATAGAGCTTTCCACCAAAGCTCGATGATTCAGAGCAGCGCTGGCGCCAGGAAAAGCTCCCTGGGAGACAAAGCAAACAGGCCCATATATCTGTAACCCATCTGGGATTATAAATCAAGCAGATATTGAGTCACACGTTCAGAGCCTCCTAGGGAGGGCTAACAGACTCTATTCCCTGCCATTGTTACTAACTTAACCAGATTAATAAAGCCAATTCCCCTGCCATAACAGGTGATCAAGTGATGCATACAGTTAATGTGTGAGGGGCAAACACAACCCCATCTTCCTCCCTTGCTGTTTCATAATCCTAGAATATTGACCTAGATTTAATGTAGGCATACTATTTATCAGATAATACAGGTAAAAGGCTATTCCTAAAAAATATCATCGACATTCCACATCATTAGAACGGAGTGGCTCCTCTTTAAAATTTTTAAAGGATAAAGACATGAGATATGTGACAATAGGCCTACCGCTTACACACATAGCCACATAGGAACATTGTGCAACTGCAAGATGTTGGCACAATGGCACAATGTCATAGAAACGACATATCACCCACTCATAATAATATGTGTTATTAACAACTATTCATCCTTTTAATTCAACAAAGCTCGGTATAGTCTGCATTGATCGTTGTATGCACAACAACATCACAATGTTAAATGATTGCAAAAAGCGCATTATATTAGACATACCAAAATAGCAAATTATTGTCACAGCTAATCTAAGCCTTATAGGAGTTTGTAGTCCCACAACAAAAGCATTCCAACATCAAGAGCATTTATCATAACCATCGCATGACACACAGAGAGGCATATAAACTAGTGACGGAAGAATATAGGTACAAAATCTTATACAGGCGGATGAAGACCTCGTAGTAGATGGGATCGATGTTAGTAAGCACCTCATTGAAACGGGCAGCCACTTCTGGTCTCGGGTCCATCCCAGAAGCCTCGTCCCCGGCCACCAGCAAAGGTCCGAGGGGCAGATCCTTGCCGGTAGCCCCATCACCGGGCACTGGAAGTACGAGGGGCAGGCATCGTCGGTGGCCCCGTCATCGGCCATGGGAGGCCCCTCCATGAACAGATCCGCCCCGTTCGCAGTCGCGGCAGCTTCGGTGGCCACCTCTACGCCGTCCGTGTCGACCTCCATGTTAGAGTCTTCATCGTCGGAGTGAAGCACAGACAGGATGCCTGCGGCGTCGACGCACAGGCGGCTTCGTCCTGTACAGCGGCCGGCCACACAGATCGAATCAGGGTGCTACGGATAGGGACTGAACAGGGCCGGTGTGGTGTGCCAAGCCGTACTGTGGGAACTCGAGGTACAGCACGGGGTTCTTGGTCCCGAGGTCGGCGAGCTCCCCGATCCCGCCGCCCGAGGCCGCCGGGCGCGAGGAGGCCGGGGAAGGAGAAGAGGTAGCGGCTCTTCCGCTGGCCGCCAAGGGCAAGACGACGCCGCTGGCCCTGCAGCGCGCGGACGGCACCGACGGCGCAAAGCGGCGTTAAAGGGGCGCCGCCGGGCGCGCGCCGGAGCGTGTTGTTGGAGAGGGCGAAGCGAAGCGGAGGCGGCGGCGCTGTCGGCCTCGGGGCGTGGCGCGGGCGGCGGCGGAGGCCTTCTTGAGCGGAGGCGGCGCGGGGAAAAGCTTAAGGCGGAGGACGCGATGCGGCAGAGGAAAGGAGCGGATGAGGATTGAGGAGATGGCGTGCCCGCGTGTGAGGATAAGGATGGGTACGGCCAGTGTTTTTTTTCTTTTTTTTTTACCCGGTATTGGGCTTGTGTGAGTGCGGAGGATGCGGCACGGCCGCACGGCGGCACCTGCTGGCCTCCTGCCGTAATGTGTGGAGGAGAAAACCTGCTTTATTTTTTTTATTTTTTTTTGGCATGGGAAATGTCGTGCTGGCAGCAGCTGGCCTGTCCCTGTAGGGGGTCCCACTCTAGCCCTGGTACCTATACTCCGTACTCTGGTAGCAAACTTTAGCGTTTTTTCATGGAAAAATTTGAACTTTTGGATTGCGTTTTTTCGTAGACGGAGGGAGTACACTACAAGATGCCTGAGATCGCGTTCCCAAGTCTCTCTCTCTCTCTCTCTCTATGCAACAGTGCGCGAGGCCTCTCTGCAGTGTGGTGATCTGATTTTTTTTTTTTTTTTGGGATAAAGTGGTGACCTGATTTGGACACGGAGAATGAAACTGACCTGCAAGCGGCGGTTGTGGGCCTCGTTGTTCGACTTCCTCTTCCTCGTCATTATCTCTCGTCTGATCGTGTCGTTTGTGCTATAGTTCTGTGCATAAGGTCGACGTCGTTGATGATATGGTATGGTGCATTTTATGCGGCAGCTTAGGCTTTTGGGGGGCAATATGATGATTGATTATCGCAGGAAAGGTTGGAGTGGTAATGGGAGGAAATGATAGTTTGGGACTGAATAAATGAGAGCCTACCTCTTTTGGCCTTGTTTAGCACCAAAGCGACAACTTACAACTAGTAGTATGATGATGGCTTCTAGCTAGAATCTACTATCGTGTATCGATCGGCAGTCGACACACGCATGCTCCGGTCAAACTTGTGAGATGACCTGCCGCCGGGCAGCTACGTACTAGCGACCGAACAAGATCATCGACGGCCTGGGGTGGGGTGTGTTTTTTTTTTCTTTGGATTAACAAAACAACAACGCGAACGTGACGGGAAAGAAGCTAGGTAGGACTGTCATAAATCTCGGCGGATCGCGGCACGCACGAGCGGATCGGACTGGGGCCGGCCGGTCCGAGGACACAGAATCTGAACACTGAACACAATCGTCAATCCAGCACACGTGTGCGTATGATTTGCACTGATCACGACACGCGCGCGGGCGGCAGCACCCGGCGCCGCGCCAGCACGCACGCACGCGAGGCGGACGCGACAGTGCGCCGCCGACCGACCTGGCCGCCCGCCACCCGGTCCGGCTCGGTTAATCCATGTGCGGGCTGCGGCCAAGCGTGGCGTGGTTGCCGCCATTCGTGACCGCGCGATCGACGCACCATCATCACCCGCGGGCCTCGGCTGCTGTCGCGACGCGGACGCTCGATCCGCCGTGCGAATTAAAGCGGCTGGCGCCAGACACGTTGGGCGTGGAGGTGGAGCGAAATGAGCTAGACCTCCTCACCAACGCAGCTCGCCGACACGCCCACGCCGGCTACCCGTCCGGAGTGCCGTGGTCCGCTCGCGCTCGCGCGCGTGGCTGCACCGCCCAATCCAACCGCGCGACCGACCGGTGTCACGCGCCGCATTTGCTTGCTCCTGGCCCGGCGCCCTGTCGCCGCCGCCGCCGCCCCTCGCGGGATTTTTTCACCTGGGCTGCCGCCTGCCGACACGGTTCAGTGGGGGGGCGGGCAGGGGCGAACAGGTACAGCTGCTGCGCGCCATGCATGCGCGGCTCGCCGCTCACGCTTGCTAGAGGCAGGCTACTACTGGCTACAGTGGTGCGGCCGAGGCGTGCAGCCGGGCTGCCGGCTGAGGGCACAGTACGAGAGGAGTGGAGAGCAACGCACGCGCGAGCGCACCGGCCCGGCATGCTAGGCGAGCCGAGAGGAGGGGGTGCGTCTGGCTGCGGCGCGCCTCGCTCGTGTTGCGTCAACTGCTCACGCGTGCTCTCGTCCACTCTTCCAGGCTGTTGTGAGCCTGATGGAGCCGAGGCTACAGTACTACTAGTACCCCGATGGTCTGGAATCTTGATGTTCCGACCTACACGAGTGCTCACCTTGCTACAGATGGAGTTAGGTGACGTGAACAATTTTACATGTCCTGCTTCTATTGGCAGTTTGGTGCCTTTCTCTCGACGCGCTTTTGGCAAACAATTGGTTTTAAAAAAATGCAGGCTAAAGATGATGATGATGCTCCACATTATAATTACGGCGCTCTTACGTACTTTGTCCATTTCTACAGATTGCTTGGGTAGTACTATCCCGTCGATCTATCTCCGCTAATCGCCACTAGGTATTTCTTTCCACACAAAAGTCATCTCTAAATATTCGTGACAGTGTTGTGTTGTGCGTATAGTAAGATCTCCCAGCCGGAAACATTTATAAATCCTCTATTGTTTACTCCGGCTAGCACTAGCAGCTGTGACAACTACTACGACAGAGGTTTCTGTTGATGAGCTAACAAATGCATGCAAATCGGTTATCTAGGCAACTACGGCACGGCGCAAGCCATTCGTTGAAAGTCACGGTAGTTTTCTTAATAGTAGTGGCAGATTTTCCAGGTGATCCACACATATGTCACGAATCTCCTGCTGATCTGATCGTGAATATCTGCGGCCGGTCGTTTAGATGAGTGATGGCATTTGACAGCGACGGATCGCCACTTTTTCAACGTGTGGCGCATCAGCAGCGATATGGATATAGCTAGCTGAATGCGGCACAAGATCGCACGCCACACCACAAATGATGAGCCCAGCTTGGCGGTTTATAGTACTATACATCAATTTACCTCAAGACTTGCAACAGTAACTTAATTATTCCGAGTTCTGACCAAACTACTGGTCCTCTCTGAATTGTGAGCATACTGATGACCTGCAGCTTGTCAGCTGTAGTGTGAGCATACAGTAGTTGCCAATGCAGCATGCTGCTCTTCGCAGAAACTCACAAGCACCGAACATCAGGTGATCATCAGCAACTGTCATGCATCCACGGACGAAGCTGCAGGCTGCATCCACACCGGGACACGCACAACAATGCAAGAGCAGTGTGAAAACGCGATGCAACACCGTACGCATATCATTAGGCCGTGACAGTGACACCGGCAAGCAATGAAGCAAGCGCGCCGAAACACTGGTGGATTGTCGATGGCGATGGCCGCGATGGGCGTGCAGCTAGCACAAGCCCATGCATGCATCTGGCCACACAGACGAGACGACCGACCAGTCGTCACCAGTGGCCGCGCGCGCAGAAGCGGAGGATGATTGATCTGACGAGGGGGAAGGAAGGGAATGCGAATGGATACCTTGCTTGCGGACGGCGAGCTCGCAAAGGCAAGGTAAAGCGGCAAAGCAAACAAAATTTGAATCCGAGAAAGGGGAAGGCGCCGGCCGGGAAAGACGGACAGGGAGAGATGCTTCGGCTCTGCTATCTTTGTCTCTTCTTTGCTCCCACATGCCTTTCGAACCCCCAAAAACATGCTTTTGAACAGCCCCAAGAAAACCAAAAAAAAATCTCACCCATACTGCACGGCGCGCGTCATGTATACGTAGATAGACTAGGAAACCGTTTTCGCCGTGCTCTACGAGACTACGGGTCTGATTGGTTGGTTGCCAAAATTTACCACGTTAAAGATTTGTTAAGCCATAATTTTGGCTAGTAATTGGTTAGCTACCAAAATTTGCCAACTACTCACATTTGGCTTGCCAAATCTTTGGCAACATTTTTTACCCAAGATTTAGCTTGCCAAATTTTTGGTATAGCAAATTTTAGATGCCAACCAATCAGGCCCTACTTGTACTAGCATATCTCATGTTGTCTTGATTTATCTTTACACACATGTACTACAGCTAGCTTAAAACAGTTCGACAAAATTACTCATCCTTCTTGTTTATTCAGCAATTTTGGTGTTACTTTAGACATTGGAAAGAATCCCCCAACAGGATTGAGCATTGGTCTTCTTTGAACGAGTAACTTTAACCACTACACTGAACTGTGTTCTAAAACCCCACTAGTTGCAGCATGTTTTGGCTACTTTGAACAGTCAGTTACGTAGTGCATTAGTATTACTAGTCTATATTAAAAAAAGAAATGAATCAAAGCAGGAGCCCGTACGTAGTACTAGCTAGTAGGAAAGAGATGCAGTGCAGGAGTACTACGTAGCCATCTTTTCGACCAAAATTCTGTACGTATATTTTAAGGTGCGGGAGATGAGATTTTATATAATATACGATCGCCGACGACAACGGAGTGACGGACGAAGCAGCGATCGCCGATCGGGTCAAGACGAACAGGCAACGCGTGGGCCCGGGGCCCCAATTGGAGTGAGCTTTCGGTTTCCTCGTCTCTCTGGCCTTTTTCCTCACGGGGACCGAAATATTCCACGTGGCCCGGACGGGATGGTGTCGTCATGGCTACGCATCACCAAACACCATGCCACGTCAGTTTGTCACTGTACTGTAGCTCTCTTTTCAGGTAGGGTATTACTACTACGCACTACTGAAAATGGCATTCTGCCACTTTAACCCAAAATACGTAGTGGTGCATCAGATATATTCTGTCAACTAGGTCGAGCTCTCTTCATCCTGAACTATAAAATATCCTATGACCTTATGAGATAAAAATGAATGACAGAGGCTCTCTCTTAGTTGTACATATATATGTGGAACATACATTAAGGATAGGTTACTTCACCATGAATCTCTTAAATATCATGTCATGAAAAGAAAATTGATCAAAAGGGAGTAAAAGTTAAGCTTTAGAAATGTGCACCGTTTAGAAAAATAATAAAATGGCACAGATTTTATGACGGAACCGAGCCAAAGGTCATCTGATTCTAGGAAAAGCTCAGACCACCACCAGCAGCAAGTGCAGGCTGATAGTAGTATCGCTAGGCCGGTAGCAAACGCAGCGTCCACACTCCACATGCAAAAGTTTGACCAAAGTCTCCAAACACACAGACACACACCGTTAGGCCCAGTCGGCTCGGCTGGCAGAGCCGACGAGCCGATCTCGTGGCTGGAGTCACCTCCGGCGTAGAAAAAGACACTGTTAGTATTTGAATTTGAACTGAGGGCCAGTCCGCTGTAAAAATCTGCAGCCAATCGAACAAAATCCGGGAAAATTCCTCTCCTGGGAAATAAGCGCGCGGTAAGATTGGACCGTCCGTCGCGTCGCGCGCACAAGCCGAGCCGAACGACACGGCGGTGGCACGCCCGGCCCCCGATGGCAGCCACAAGCCACTGTGGTAGCGTAGGGCCTAGCCGCAGTAGTAGTAGTCTGGTGAAGTGAAGGCCGCCGATCGAGCCAGGACGGCCGACAGCCACGCACGCCTCGGGATGCGAGCCGGCGGCGGGGGCCGCGCGGGCCCCAAGGAACCCACCTAGCGGCGGGGACCGCGGCAATGGGGAAGAAGCCGACGCGACGAGAGCAAGGCCGCGGCCGCGGCCGCCCGCCTTCCCGCCTTCCACTCTTCCCGGCCGGGCGGCCTCTCGGGCTCGCTCCAGTCCAGTCCACCACGCTGCTGCCGGGCGCTGCTGGCCCCGACAACGTGGGCCAACCCCGGCCTGTGGTGCGCCGGGCACAGCAACATGCATGCATCACCCCGGCACGGGGAGCTGCCTGCTGCCTGCTTCCAGTACTACTGCTGCTGCTCTCTCTAGACACTCGGGTTGGGTTGGGGTCGGGCGCGCAGCAACTTTTCCTTCCCTTCTTATTCACATCTCCCTCCCATCGTTCACATCTCTCACCAACCGCCGCCACCACATCCATCCATCTATCCTCTCTTCTCCCTCTCCTCTCCTCGCTTCTTCTTCTACCTCCTTCCAAACCTCTGTTATCTTCATTCTTCTTCCTCTGATCCAGCTTGTTTCACTCGGCGTATTCCTCGTTACTTTTCAATTCGTCGACACGGCACCAGCAGCAGCGCAACAAGGCCAGTGTTTTTTTTAATATGATCACGGTAATGAAGTGGCTATACCAGCTGTATAGTTTGTAGAGTGTGTTAGGTTCTTTGCGTGCGTGTGTGTGTGTCTCGTTGATCTGTTTGGCAGAACACACCTAGTAGCTCGATCGTCACGTGTGGCTAGGCAGTCGTCGCCTAGTAGTGATCGATCCACCGATGATGGCCGGGGCACCGCCGATGCACATCTGCATGGACTCGGACTGGCTCAAGGTACGTACTACCATGATCTATCCATGAAGATCGCACAAGTTCTTGGCATCATCTCTCTCGTGTGCATAAATCATTGATCGATCTCCCACAACAACATGATCTGATCGATGATTTTTTCTTATATACAATTCGTTGCATCGATCCCTGCTAGCTGGTTCATTTGCTTACTTTCTTTTACTGGCCGGCCCATATAGAACATATCATTTCTTGTTCTATGTATACTTTCTATTCGTCAAGATTTCATAAGGTGTTATATTTTCTGGTTCCTTTTTACTTAATTCATGCATGTCTGCCTCTCAATAATTGATCCTTAATTTGTTTGGAGAACTAGCTAGTAAGTAGTTACAAGTTGAGGTCCTACAAGTAGGCAGCTCACTCTTCCCTTTAATTTGTCTATCTCTGTTTTATATCTCCTGGTCATTCTACCAGGGCTCTTTAAATTTAGTATAGGCTTTATATGGTCAAAGGTTCTTACGGTGAGACCAAAGGTTATAGTGAGATCATCGATCGGTCTGGTATATATTTATAGCCTTGATGAAACTATTATGCATGATCACATATAGCAGCATGTAAAAACATTTCTTTCACTTGCTGTGTAGTTTCAATTTATAGATCTAGTGCCTACTCCTATTAATTTCTGTGCACTGGGTTTCAGTGACACTTTTCTTTACTAGCTACTACGAGGATACAATAATTCAGTCCATGTGGATCATTATATACCCACACTAACAGCGATACTAGAAGGAATAATACTCACAAAAGATGTCTCAACACACAGCCAAAATAACAACATAAACAGTAAAAGTGTATGCACTGTCAGATTCTTGCCCACATATAGCAAGCAAAAGCAACAAGTGATAAAAAGAGATTTGAACAATGCAAGTACGGTTTGATCGATCATCTGATCTATCTGGCTTTATTTATCTTTAGAACACTGCAAAAGCCGTGTATATAGATCTCCCAGAGACTGTCAATATAGGATGGTTGGGAAAAGAACAACGAGAATTAATAGACTTATTGTTACTATCATGATTCTTTAAGGATATTAAATTATTTATTAGTATAACTAAACAAGCACATATATATCTATGTAAAAAATGGGAGATGTTCTTATGCTGTTCTCGTTGCAAACTAAGACTATATATATGTTACCTAGGGTTATAACAGCATGATCAGAACATTCTTCACAAACATGATGACTGAGGCATCAAAGAACACAAGAATTTATGTGATCTCCCAGTATCTCACTGATCGACAAAGGTTCAATCTAGTACGAGATCATAGGAAATGCATGCATACGGGACATTAATGCTTAAGAAATCAAGACAAGTACAACTTGCATGGCCCTCATGATATCTCATTCGTTGTAACTTTAACATGTGTTCAAAAGCACAGCTACACTAGCAAAGGAGATCATGCATGGGTCCAGGCAACAAACTGATCAATAATTTGATTCCAAAAGCTCTGGATACACCATCGGATCAAGCTGATCAGAGATCTGAAAACCTTGATCTACTTGATGCCTCCATCATGAATGAAACATCATAATAACCTTTAATTTGGAGCTTTGCATGCAGTTCGTGTGTTGTGTGTGTGTGTGTGTGTATGTATGCATGTGTATATATATATATATATACATGCACCCCTTTCCCGCATTCCGAGGCTTCCATTCTGTCACGGCTAATGATTTCCGATCACACTGCGATAACGTGGTCTTGTGCTTTTCAGGGCATCGTCCCCGAGGAGCCCGGGATGGGATCGTCGTCCCCGTCAGCGGAGCTGATCGCATGCCCTAGGCCGATGCACGCCGCGGCGGCGGCGGCGGCGGTGGCGGACCGGCGTCTGCGCCCGCAGCACGACCAGCCGCTCAAGTGCCCGCGGTGCGAGTCCACGCACACCAAGTTCTGCTACTACAACAACTACAGCCTCTCGCAGCCGCGCTACTTCTGCAAGACGTGCCGCCGCTACTGGACCAAAGGCGGCTCGCTCCGCAACGTCCCCGTTGGTGGCGGGTGCCGCAAGAACAAGCGCGCCAGCGCCAAGAAGCCCCCCGCGCCGCCGATGCAGCCGCGGCACTTGGCGGAGACGGGCCTCCACCTGTCCTTCTCCGGCATGCCGCAGCTGCCGCCGCCAGCGGCGGCCGCGGCGGCCGACCCGCTTTGCAGCCTCGGCCTTCTGGACTGGAAGTACGACCCGATCCTCGCGGGTTCCGGTGGCGTCGCTGGCTCGCTGGATGGTGCTAGCTCCGAGGCGCACTTCGCAGGGGCCGGCATGCTCGGCATCCCAGGTGGTGCCGGTGGCGGCGGCGAGTGCCACGCGCTGAGCGCGCTCCGGTACGCGGCCGGCCTCGGCGAGCACCTGCAGCTCCAGGGGCTCCCTGTTCGGGACCCGCGCTGAGCACGACGCGATGGAGGTGAAGCCAGCGGCGACGGAGAGGCTGCTGTCGCTGGACTGGTACAGCGAGACGAGCCGCGCGCCGGAGAGCGCCATCAGCTCGCTGGGCGCCCTGGGCCTGTGGAGCGGCATGCTCGGCGTCGGCGGCGCGCACCAGCACCATGGCTCCTCGGCAGCCATCTAAGATCCTGGCAGAAACGTGTGCCGCCTCCATGCTTGCGTTGCATGCATCGTGCATTACATCAGTGGTTTGCTAATGGAGTTAACAAGTACGAGTGACTACGTAGAAGTGCTTGCTTTCTTGTTGTTTTTACCTGTTTTTATCTTCTGTTTCGTTTCATCGTTTTGTTTTTTGGACGATACATGCTTGCTGCCACTCGTCATTTCAGATGATGTCGCTGTTGTTGTACCACTTCAAAGTTCAAACATTTGCTGTGGTTCGAATTATAATTTGCTGGTGGTTGATGAGCTCAGTTTTATCTGTATATGGAACCATGGATTATTTAGAACCTGTAGCTTGGTACAATTATTTTTGCTGATAATTTACATTATGGTGATCCAAAACATTTGCAATAAAACTGATTTCACTGCACACAACACAGTAAAACAACCTAGCCAGTCAAAAGGACAGCTAATTTAAGTTTTACATGGCACTGCCAAAACTCACACATGTAACGAACCATCACTAGGAGTGCACACTTCCGAAACTGCATGTGCGTGAGATTTTCAAATATCTCAGACGATTTGCTCCTCACACCAATTTGGATCAGGGATGAGGGGTTGTTGAGGATTTCCATGAGCTTAAACAAAAACTTTAGGGAGGTAGCAAAGACGACAGGCAAAGGTGGCAAGTGAGGGGTGAAGCAATGAGCTTCCGTCGACTATTGCTGGTGACGAAAGATGGTGGTTTGGCCAGATATGGGAGGGGGCCTCAAGCTAAATTAGTTAGCGTGGTGGGGAGCAGCGACAGTGAAACAGTGGCAACGTTGCTGAGGATGGTAGGCATGGCAGCTTACGTTGTAGCGTGTCGCAACTGATCCAAGAAAGAGGATGACCGAAGGAAGATGATGACAAATCATACATCCGATCAAAATTTGACACCTATCGTGCATCGCCTAAGAAGAACATAGATTTGAGGTGCCTATTAAATACCCCCTCATTCCAAAATAGAAGTCATTTTCGCTTACCAAGAAGTTAATTTTCTCAAAACTAGTATCATTAGATAGATCGTTAAATATAATTTTATAATAAATTAATTTGGAGACATAAATGTTAGCACTTATTTTCTACAAACCTAATCAAAGTTGAGAAAGTTTGACCTAGAAAGTTTGACCTACACGTATTCTATTCTATTTTTTTTTTTTTTTTTTTTTTGGCCAAGGACTCAGGGACTAGCAGTTTAAATACTTTCTTCACAAAGGGAAAGAGATTATATTAATCTAATAGCACAATTACATCCTGTTTACTCCCAAGACTCTGGATAATACGAAATATATACTAGAGTAATTCCGGAGCCCTATAAAAACATTCTTCATTTCCAATCTTTGGCATCCCATATTTCCTAGTTCCAATTTGTCGAAACTTAAACAATGCCACCGTTAGAGCATCAATCTTCCACAAGGATAAGCTCCAAATCTTGAAAACACCGCATGATATATATAATATTACAGGAGCTTCTCGGGACGCATCTGATACTTAAAGGCCACCTTGTTGTCGAAGATAATCAAGAGACATCAATTTGGCACCACAATACTGGAAGTCCGGATAACTTTTCTGCATATCATGAGACTGAACCTAATGAACTGGTAAGATAAAATACAAACGCGAAACAAAACATCCTCCCCGTGCTAGATGTTTAGATATCATGAGGGAAATCACTAAGTCTGGAGCAGTTAGATTCCAATCCCATGCTAGAGCAGAGATCTCCCGTCCCTATTCTTTTTGCAGCACGAGAGAATCACAACTGCAAGTGTGTGTGGAGCAATGCAAGTTAATTAACTTCTCAAACGTCATTATTTGAAGGGTTTTTTGGATTGGTGCCATTACAATTTTGCAACTTTGGAGAATTGCCACTACAATTCATCTATTTTGAAACATGTCATTATAACTCTTCTTCCGTTTGAAACATGCCATTTTCTACATATTCGACGATGTTGGGCCCACTCGCAGGTGACTGAATGACAGTGTATTTTCGTATGGGTCTAAAATACTCCTGCTGCATCTCTCCCTTTCACTCGCTGATGTGTAAGCCCCACATGTCAGCAGCTTCTTCAACCTCTTGGCTGCCGGCCGAGCCTCGGGGTGGCGGTAGTAGAGCTAGAACCGGCTAAGAGACTAAGCTGTGGACCAGCCCCTCGGCTCGCGCGTGGCACGTGGTGGCAGACGGAACTGTGCTTCCAACGGAAGCCAAAGTAAGCATGTCCGCATGTGAAGAAGCTAGCTAACAGCAACGTGAGGTCCTGCACTTTGTGCTGGAGATGCAACACATGTTCGAGTCAATGGGCCACTTCGTCGACGCCGCTGTTCCCGCTCAAGCAGACGCCTTGGCCGTGCATCCCCGCCGCAGCTCTTCAACTGGCCGGGCCACCAGCCGCAGCTCCCACCGACGCACCATGGCAGCAAGCCACTGCACATGGACGAGCAGCCGATGGCCGGTGGCGAGGCGCCCAACGTAGAGCTCCACTGGCCCAATAATGGGTTGTCCTTCTTCAGCGCGCTCACAGGGCGAGGACGAGACGTGAAGCTGTTGTTCTGCGGCCTCAGCGGAGGCGCCGCCGGCCCACGAGTTGGTTCCTCAGCACGGCCTGCTGCCACTGCAGCCGCTCTGGGAGCATTTCATCCGGTGGAACGAGGGGGGCTGCACGAGATGGTGGCCGTCACGGCCTCCGCGACTGGTTGGTGCTGCAAGAGATGTTGGATTCAGCTACTCGGGAGGAGCTCGTGTCCACGGATGTGCCGGACTAGGACTTAGAATGTGCGTCCGGAGGTTGAAGAAGAAGCTGACGTGTGGGGCCCACACGTCAACGAGTGGAGTGAGAGAGATGCAGCAAGGGTATTTTGGACCATACGAAAATACACTGCCATTCAGTCACCTACGAGTGGGTCCAACACCGTGGAATACGTAGAAAATGGCACGATTCAAATGGAAGAAGAATTATAATGGTATGTTTCAAAATAGACGAATTGTAGTGGCATTTCTCCAAAGTTGTAAAATTGTAATGACACAAATCCAAAAAAACCCCTTACTGGAAAGATAACTCCTACTAACCAGCTATCCAATTTCAGAGGGTTTATCAGAGTAAAGATACTGTTGAATGGGACAGCCGACATGTAAAGTGTGTGGAGCAGCTATGCTAACTGAACCACTAATTGTTCGCCAATCTGGACTCTAATCGTTCGCGTATTGCCAAACTGAAAGCAGTGCTGAATTTGGATTCATGGGTTTCTTGGTTCCTATTTTTTACTGATAAAAAAATGTGTTACTGGAACACCTCCTGTTTCTCATCACTGAAATATGAATGAAGTTGAGAAGAACTAACAATACAGTTCTACCATGACAGTTGTCTATGTATGGTTCTGGTACAGATATTCAGGAGAAATTGGTGAGATTCCTAGCTGTCTATGTTGTTGATCAGTGGAAAACTAACCAGTTACTTGTACATATATAAGGGACAAAAATTCATCATTATACAAGAGTACCCACACTTACCGCTAAGGAAAATATACCTACGAAAATAAACACTTACCACTAATATACCTAGGAAAATAAAAAATGCATATGGATACATCTAGGTCTAGAAGAATCAGAATGAGAAAGACAAATTAAATCCGTGTCAAGTTCATTGTTTGGAGCAGTAAAATATGCACAGTTTTCATGTATGATTGAGCACTAAACAACATGCTATAGATCGGCACCTGAAACAGCTTGGTAAACAGAACAAAGCAAAGAAATTTACTGCCAATAGGAGGTCAGAACTGCTTAATAAACTTACAAAGCAAGCTAACTGAAAGGTGGCTTGCTTTCAGAGTTGAGAACTGAGACCAAACAGTACTAGTTGCAGTTGAAAGGTTCCATGCATACAGTATAGCTAGCCCTTTGTGATGCTTTTACTACACTAATCAAGCTTCTGAGATGATCAGAACAAATATGGGAAAAGATTTCTGCAATTGAGTTTTTGATTCATTTCTGCTGATGCATATGAGAATCTGTTACTTCATTGACAGATCAAGCAAGGATCATGTTAGTGATTAACCTGCTATCATGCATGGCGATGTGCAGTACACACTACAGAAACACATGCCCTTAGTTTTGCTCTGATCCTCGAGGCTCTGATCTGTCAACAAGTGCACATTTTTCAGAGTTCTTACCTGGAGAAACAGAGTTGCACGCCAACTAGAAACTGATTCATACATGCTACCGATCCTTAATGAAACCAACCAAATGCAGGTGCTTCAGATAAAACATGTCAGACATTCACTAAACATGCTTAAAGTAACCTATTAGAAGAAAGTCCTGTTCCCCTACACAAGTTACAATCTGCTAAAAGCTGAGAGCATTACCACAATAAAAACTCATTGACAGTTTGCTAACCAACCTGCTTTAGTACAAACATGACTAATCCAAACTGAAATCAAGAATAATTCAACCAGACATGACATCACATCATTGTTGCATGACTCCAAGCAAATACTACTTCAAAAAGAAGTGGAGATTTTTATTCCAGTTTGCTTTCTTGAGGGTTCCCTGACTATGGTGAAGGTGGGATCCACTTCAAACAAAGCTGGTAAAATCCACCAAGAAATCTAAAAATGAAAACCTAGCATCTCTACTAATCCACTAATTTGAACCAACCCAGCATCTGGAAAGAAAAACAACATGTTTTGGACCTTCAGGGTCTCAGGGAAGGGGAGGGTGGAAGAAGACACCTTTTGGATATGTTCGGTGGTGATTCCAACGGTTGAGGTCATCGCAGGCGCCTGTGGCTGCATGGGCATCGGCTGCTGCATCTCTTCCCCTCAGCCATGAGGGAGGCAGTGGGGAGTGAAAGTGTGGGAAGCTCGCAAGTGAGGCGGCTGGGAGCTAATGCCACCACTCACAATTCTCAAGCAGGGTAACCCTAGGGTCAATTGGGGTCAACACGGTTCCAACGCTTTGGACCCTCTTCCTGCATGATGCTATTGCGGCTTATGCATGCAATATATTGATGACCCAAATACCTTACTGTATGTTCTGCAGGTTGAAGCCAACTAGATTCCTGTCAGTGTCCAGACCACAATTGTTTGTGGCTAGAAGTAGTAACAGTTCCACAAAGCACTAGCATTCTAGAGTGCCAACTTTATTCAAGTGATGTGAAGTCCATTTGAGTGTTGAGGGTAAACAACTCTTACCATTTTGTGAATAAAATAATAAGCAAAGTCCAGTTTTGTTGTTAACATACACCAATACACCTAAATTTTCTTAACCTGTTATAACTAGTAGATGAAGGTGAAAAGACCAGTTCATTTCATATCCCGTTTATCTAAAAGAAGACTACAACTACCAAAAAAAGGTTTTCATTAAGAATATCACAAAAAGAATTTTTTTCCTATAGGTAGCTTTGGTTTGCAATAGTAGCACTGACGTACTCTACACACTTTCATATACTAAGTCATGAAATTTAAGACCACATTTCACAACAAAGATATAATGTAATCACAGAAAATTGGTAGCAGATTCAATACCTGCTCATTGCATGTGATATATCATACATAGTAGGGACAAAAAAACAGGCACTAGTTTGCAGTACCTATGGGCATATTTCCCTACACATAATACAAGACGGACATCCATCAGCATTTCATTGGGAAGGCAATGTTAGCTACTGAAAGTTGCACTCATTAGAATGTAGAAGATGCCGGTAACTTTAACTTGAATGTTTAGTGAAATTTGGAGGTTTGGAGCTTTTCTGTTCCCTATAAACTAGCAATTTATGCAGAGAACCATCAATGAAGATTCCAGGCACCATCCAATTGCTTATAATAAGACCTATTCAAATACAGTAATAAGCTACCTGCCTACAGGCTACAAAATCTGCAGGTTGTAGAACTTTGAAATGCCCAAACCTTCTTTAGGAATAAAACTACATGATATGGCATGGTCCAACCTATCTAGTACCTACTGATCTTTAACTCCAATATAACTGTCAATATATACAATCTTAAAATTAGTGCAAATTTGTATGATGAATTTCCACCTTTGAAAATTCCATTTTCTTCCACCAGGTCTCTTCTAGAAGTCCACCAACAGTTGAGGTACATCAAGTATCAATTTCAACTCAAAGAAGAGCAGTCAGCATAATCCTCGAATGCTAAGCCAGTGTCTACTTGAAAGGAGCAGTCCTTGCCTCTCGACTTTCGTGACAGATCACAGAGCAATGCACAGATATTATCCCAATCTTGGTGAGTCCTCTCCCCAGCAATAAACGTGTGAACTAAGTTACAACCTCAACTGAACTGTAACCTGGCACTTTACGCAGATTTCTACCACTCACCATGTCTCTTGTGTTCTTTACACTCTCCCACTCCTCATCAAATCCATATATATTTGTCAAGAGATTGTAGTAGCCAACATGGTCAGGATCCAGCTTGAGCAGACTCTTTGCTGCTACTTTGCTCATCTTAGTGTTATTGTGTTCTCTGCATGCAGCAAGCAAGGCACACCAAGTATGGGCAACAGCTCTTCCATCCATATCACGAATGATCCTTATAGCCTCTTGCAGTTCACCGGCCCGACCAAGGAGATCAACCATGGCACTTTGATGCTCGGCATTTGGCACGACTCCAAAAACTCGAGTCATGCTATCAAAAATTTGTATTCCTTCCTGAACCAGGCCAGAGTGGCTGCATGCTGATAACACTGACACAAACGT
The DNA here is from genome assembly GCA_015844335.1 of Chrysopogon serrulatus. Classification (NCBI taxonomy): domain Eukaryota; kingdom Viridiplantae; phylum Streptophyta; class Magnoliopsida; order Poales; family Poaceae; genus Chrysopogon; species Chrysopogon serrulatus. The sequence continues at coordinate 155,585 of JADLZL010002036.1, forward strand.
CACACTGTTGGGTTGAATTGATAAGTCAATCATCCTTTGGTACAATGCAACAGCTTCCTGACCAAGGCCATGGGCTCCATAACCAGCAATCATTGAGCCCCACACCACAACATCTTTTTCTGTAGTACCTTCAAATACCCTGACAGCGCTATCTAAGTCTCCACATTTTGAATACAAATCAAGAAGCGCAGCAGCTACAAATGCATTATTATTGAAACCATTTCTAACTAAATAGCCATGGAGACAAATGACTAGGCGAGCACTACCAAATTCTGAGCATGCAGCAAGTACCTTCACCATCGTGACAGCATCAGGAACATGATCATCCAACAACATGCATTTGAACACATGGAGGGACTCACCAGGGAGTTCATTTTGTGTGAGGCCACCAATGACAGCAGCCCAAGCAACCGCATCTTTATTTGGCATCCGATGAAATAAGCGCATTGCTTCCCCATGATATGAGCATTTCATGTACATATCAACCAGAGCAGTCGCTACACCCACCTCAAGCTCACAACCAATGCTGACAGCAACACGGTGAACCCTCTTACCTTCCTCAGCATCAACAACATGCGCACAAGCCTGCAGAACACTCACTAAAGTCACTGAATTGGGCTGAACACGTGCCTTAACCATCTCCCTGTACATTCTCAAACCCTCGTGTGCGTCTCCATGTTGCACATACCCTTTGATCATGCAGCTCCAAGTGATCACATCCCTATCCGTCATACCCTCAAACAACTTCATTGATGCCTGGAAATCACCAATCTTCATATAAAAGCCAATAACAGAATTTACTAAAGCTAGATCATAGCCCAAGCTGTTCCTGACAACATAAGCGTGGCACGCCTGTCCCTTCCGGACATGCCCCAACTGTGCTGCTGCCGACATCACACTCACAAGTGTGACAGGTGTCAGCATAACGCCCTGACCAACCACATTCCTTGCAAAGAACTCCAGGGCTTCCTTGGCCATTCCATTCTGCTCGTAGCCAGTTACCACGGAAGTCCTGAGCACAATGTCCGGCTTCTCAAGCAGGCCATACGCGTTGATGGCCCCAACCATGTCTCCACACCTGGAGTACATCTGCACCATCGCTGTGGCAACAAAGGCGTCTTCAGACGCGGTGCAAGAGCGTACGGCGACCGCGTGCACAGCACGGCCGTGGGCGAGTGAGGGGAGAGCAGCGCAGGCCCTTAGCAGGAGCGAGAAGGTGAAGCCATCCGGGCGCACTCGGAGCCGCTGACCAAGGAGGATAGCGGCGCGCCACTGCCGCGCGCGGATGTGGGCGCGGAGGAGCGCATTGCCGAGGCGCGGCGTCGGACTGGGGATTTCGTCGAACAGGTCGCGGGCGCGACCCGGAGGGTACCACGCGAGGACGTGCGCGGTGAGGTGGTGCGAAGAGTGGAGTAGGCCCGAGCGGAGAAGGTTAGCGTGGAGATGCGCGGCGGCGAGAGGTGTAGAGGTGGCGGCGGCGGCTTCTAGAAGCTTTTGGAGCGGTCGCATGAATGCGAGGGCAGGAAAACACCCAACGTCGGCCAGCTGCCGACGCCGGTTATCGGTTGTACACTGTGGTGTCCGGGCTCCTACCCGCTTCGTGACACCGTCGGAGCCGCCGCCCGCCTTGCCGCGAGGGCCACCGGAGCCGTCGCCCGCCTTGCCACGACCACGAGGGACGCCGGAGCCGTCCTCCTCGCCTCGTCGCACAGGCCGTCCGCGGCGCAGCGAACCGCCCGTCGCCAAGCTCGAGTAGTAGCACCTCGGGGCCGTCGGCCGCCTCACTCCCATAGAGCTGCGCTGCCACCTGCCAGCCGCCCGCTCGGCCGGCCGTAGCTGCCTCACCGCGTGCGTCACCACTCACCAGGCCCACCGCACAGGTCGCGAGGTCAGCCGTCGGCTCCTCTCTTTATTCTTTTTTTTTAAATAATAAAATCCACTGTTAGTTCTTAAACTTTTATTTTAAAAAAAATTAACAAAAATACTAAAAAATATATATTATTAGATTTACTATAGAATATATTTTTATAATATATTTATATATATAGTTGTTGTTATTTTTCTATGTAAAGTTTAACTAGAACGGATTCTAGAAATTGATTTATTCAAGAATGGAGAGAGTAATGCTGTTGTATATTCTTATCGTTCTTGTTTCTTAACTCAAAAAATGTTTGACTATATCATCTTACATGTCAAGGGATTATTAGGATCAAGGGTCTGCTTGGTTGCCTTTCAAAATTTGCTATGCTATAAATTTGGCAAGCCAAAACTTAGGCAAAATTGCCAAAACTTTGGCAAGCAAAATGTGAGAAGTTGACAAATTTTGATAGCCAACTAAATTTCAGCCAAAGCCATGGCTTGCTAAATATTTGGCATGGCAAAATTTAAAAGTCAACTAATCAGGCTCTAATAGATTCGTCTTACCAATTAGTCATGAGATATTTACTTGTATAGCCTTACAAAAATTATATCTTTCTTCTATAGCTTTTTTTATTTAAACTTACCTCTATGGTCTTAAATCGAAAATTGCTTCCTTTTATGGCCTTCCGTTAAAGTCTGTCAGGCTTTACCGTCCGTTGAGCCACTGTTGCCTATGCGAAATGACTAAAGTGCCCCTACTTCTAGTTCTCCTTTCCTTCCTCTGCCCAACCGGCCACGCTCCCCTCGAGCGGAGGACGGCACCGCCGATAGGATCTCCGGCCAGGGGCCGCCGCCGGCCTGTCTGCCTAGGCACAAGGGAGGGGCGGCCACCTGTCTCGTGCAACGCGCGCTGCACCGACCGGCGCCTCCAGCGACTGCGGCCCCCCTCCCCCTCCCCTGAGCAGCAGCAGCAAGCAGCGAGCCAACAGCCATGTCCGCCCGACAGGAGCAGCGAGCCATGCGCGGCCGGCCCTAGCAGCAGCAAGCCCATGGCAACTGCGGCGGCATCGTCTTCCTCCAGTAGCTTAGCTGTGGATCCAGCTAGGCTGCGATGTCTTCCCCGTTGGTCGTCATCGTCCAGGTCAAGGTCGTCAACGCTTCTCCGATGGCTGTAACGTGTGATTTTCCTTCCCGTATTCTGGTTCTGCTGTATCTTGCGACCTGTCTGCCCCTTTCTGTTGTAACAGCTCTCTGAAGATATTGTTGCCTTGTCCGTGCAAAACTGCATCATGTAGCAGCTCGTGCTTTATGGATCCACTTCCTGGTATTTACTCCATGATGTTGTTTGCCTGCTAATGCCTCAACTATTTTGTTGCAATGGCAAACTAGTTTAATATATTCATGACGTTGGTTAATAAGAAAAAAAGACGCGCGATACAATGCCTCACTTGATAGCTCATCTTGCAGTACCCTTGTGTTTCTTCTTTCAGCATCAAATTTAGTTAATAATATTGGTAGACAAGAAAAATGCTGGATGTATGACAGCAAATGTAGAAAATTTCTTCTTTTAGACTTTCTAAGTTATCACGATTGTAGGTCAAAAAAAATTTACTTTATTTTTTAGTAGGGGTAAAATAGTCTTTCTACACGGCACTTAACACTGTTACATGAGGAAAATGGACGGAAGGCCATATAGGGAAGAAATTTTCGTTTTGAGGCCATATAGGTAAATTCAAGAAAAAAAAGACCATAGAAGGAAGAAGTATTTTTTCTGAGGCCATACAGGTAAAAAGCCCATTAGTCATTGCTATCCAATTAGTTTTAAAATTAGTTTATGTTTAGTCTTTTAGTTGGAAACTAGTGTTGATGTGAGACTCATTTCCATATAAATAGATACCTATCTCTACAAATAAAAAAAACCAAACTGTGAGATTTTTCTTCGTGCGGTAAACATACAGACAGTAGAATCGTTCTGCCTGCGACCTACCAAAGGAAAGAAAAAAATCACCGTATCCGCTCCGGAAGGAAAGAATCGCCGCCCGGGAAGGAAAGCATCGTGCGATCGCAGTCATCTTCACCCGCGCCTGCCCTTCCTGCGCTAGCCCCCAATCGCGCCCAAGAAATCGCCGCAGCATACCTCCCCGTGTGGAAAAAGAAATCTGCCAATCTTGCACGCGACGCCCATGGCTCCTTCCCCCGTGCGATAGTCGCGTCGCGTGCGACTCCCCGCACGGCATCCACGCCGAATATTTTTTTATTTTTAACTCTTTATTGAAAGAAAATCGAAACCTAACATCGATTCCAAAGTATTTTAAAAACTAACCCTTTTTGCCGCGCCACGAGAGATGGCATGGCAAAATACCTATGCCGCGCCATGCATGGCGGCACGGCAAAAGATGACAGTGTGGCATAGAAAAGACAGACGGATGACGTGGCTGGTGACGTGGCAGCCTTTTGCCGCACCACGGTTCATGGCGCGGCAAAACGGGTATCAGAAGCGAATTTTTTTTTATTTTTAACTGATTTTCCAAAGAAATTTTAAAAAAAACTAGGTCCTGAAACTATTTTTATCTCTAACCACTTTTGTAGCGCCATTGAAGGAGGCGCTGCAAACTGTGGATCGCGCCTCGCATGCGGGCGCGGTACCACCCGCCGTGGCAAGATCCGTCCCGGGGCCGACGTGGGCAGATGACGTGGCAATGGGCGCGCGCAAGCATGCATGGCGCGGTCCCCGGCGGCATGCCGACGTGGCGGACGCGCCACGAGCTATGGCGCGCTTTAACGGGGGCGCGCCGGGAAAAATAGTCGTCACATCAACAGGCGTGATTGCTTTGCAAAAATGTCTTCCAAAGATAGTAAACATCTTTGAGCACTTGCTATCTCCACCGTGATGTTCTCGAAATCTATGTCTGCCTTTATCTCCACAAGTTGCGGCTGTAGCAGCAGTAGTACACAGCAGCAGTGCAGTGTCAGTGTGTCACTCACTATGTGTGGGGCCCACCCACGTGCTTCCTCCTCACTCTTTTAGTTTTTAAATATTATACGTATTTTCTATAAATCAAATTAAATTTATGATATAAACACCTCAAAAAGATATTTTTTTTGGCACGAAAAGTTATATAAATAATAAAATAAATTAATTATTATAAAAATATTTATAATAATAAAATAAGTCATAACAAAACAAATACTATTTATTAAATTTTTTAAATAAAATAAATGGTCAAATATGAATTGTAGAAACTAAATATATTCTTTTATTTGTGGAATAGAGGAAGTAATACCGTAATACCTTGTCAGTCATAAACACCGGCCGCTCACAAGTCACTGTCACACGGTACAGCCTTGCATGCTTATCAGTCAGTCACAAATCACCGTCAAATAAAAAAAGAGAAGGGATAGTCCGTTTAACTTTTTTATTCCAAATTTGACCACTAATCTTATTGAAAAAATTTGCAAAATATCACTTTGCAGCATGCTTTATTAATAAAAGTTTTTTAAGAATGATTAGAATTTGACTATTGTATACTTTTAAATAAGATGAGTAGTTAAATTTGAAAGGTGAAAAAGTCAAATAGATTATATTCAGAGCCAAGGGAGTATTTACTTGAACGTTGAGAATGTAAATAAAAAAGATTAGTGAAAATGGATGAAGAGCATGGAAAAAAAATTAAATAAACTACTGCTGCTGCTGCTGTAAACGGTTGAGGTGGGAGAGAGTCAGGAGGGAAGCACGTGGGTGGGCCCCACACATAGTGGGTGACACACTGACACTGCACTGCTGCTGTGTACTACTGCTGCTGCAGCCGCAACTTGTGGAGATAAAGGCAGACATAGATTTCGAGAACATCACGGTGGAGATAGCAAGTGCTCAGCAGTCAGCATGTTTACTATGCTGGAAGACATTTTTGCAAAGCAATCACGTCTGTTGATGTGACGACTATTTTTCCTGGTGCGCCCCCAGTTAAGGCGCGCCATAGCTAGTGGCGCGGTCCGCCACGTCCGTCAAGATGCAGCGGGACCGCGCCATGCATGCCGTCGCGCCCCCCGCCGCCACGTCATCTGCCCAAGTCGGCCCCGGGGACGGATCTTGCCACGCTGGCGGGGTGGTACCGCGCCCGCATGCGTGGCGCGATTCACAGGTTTGTTTGCCGCCCTTCCTTCAATGGCGCTACAAAAAGTGGTTAGAGATAAAAATAGTTTGGGACCTAGTTTTTTTTTTTAAAATTTCTTCGAAAATCAGTTAAAAATAAAAAAAAAATTCTCAGAAGCTCGGCGGGACAGACAGCATCCCAAGCGATGCGATTCCGTTCTTGAACTGCTGTCGCTCTCGGCTCTGCTCAGAGGAACAGTGACACGGCAGAGGGCAGGGCGGGAGCTCGCGAAGGACAGCGGTAGCGGCAGTGCGCGGCAGCGCCAGCGCGAGAGCATCCATCATGATTGCGCTCGGGCGGCAAAACGGGTATCAGAAGCTCGGCGGGACAGACAGCATCCCAAGCGATGCGATTCCGTTCTTGAACTGCTGTCGCTCGGCTCTGCTCAGAGGAACAGTGACACGGCAGAGGGCAGGGCGGGAGCTCGCGAAGGACAGTGGTAGCGGCAGTGCGCGGCAGCGCCAGCGCGAGAGCATCCATCATGATTGCGCTCGGGCGTGCCAAACACAGAGCTGCCAGGCGAGTGCATGCAAACAGGGTGGTACTACTATGCAGGGCAGCGTGCATGCAAAGCCAAGCCAAGGGGGCAGGCAGAGGTCAAGCAGCATGTAAAGTCCCATCTCCCATCCTGCTAAGCATATAGGGTCCGTAGGTGATACATTGCCGAGCTCACTTTGACTTTGCTTGATACTCTGTACATGTGTCTGCTTGTACACCGAATATACTTAGTAGGAGTAGTAGTGCTAGTAAAAGTCGGTCATGCATCTGCCCGACTATTAGTATTTACTCCTTCCGTATGTATCGTCATGAGATACGTGCCACAAGTTTGATTTAATTTATAGAAAATATATGCAATATTTATATCTCTAAATAATTTTATTAAAAAATTAGATCCAAAAATCTTTTCGATGATATTAATTATGATACTAATCGATGATATTTATTATTTATTAAAATTGCCCAAAGCAGTTGTTTCTCGAGAAGCAAAACAACATTTATTTAGGGACGGAGGAAGTAGGTTTTGAAGCTAAAAATTGACTTAACTAATAGAAAATACGTATAATATTTATATCTTTAAATAAATTTATTGATAAATTAGATCTAAACATTTTTTTGATGATACTAATTATGTAATATTAATATTAATGATTTTAAAATATATCTAGTCTCATTGATAGTTTGTAATCATAGGGTACACATTTATAGTATAGCACATTTGAATTGGAAATTGTTTAGGGTCAAGTTCACAAATTTTGAAATTTAAAATTATTAAATATAAATCCTGGTTGTTACGTATCCATTTAATATTTAAGAAATATCTTAAAGGATTAATAAAGAATTGGTAAGGAATTTCTTGCGCTCTGTCAAGAGGTTTTGGCATATGGTGAACAACAAATGCTAACTGTTAAAAAATTAATCTTTGCTAAAAAATGCTAAGTATTTTAAAAACATATAAATAAATATCCTATACTTATATTTTTTATGTGCTTGTATTTTGTAAAAAAGAAATGGAAAACAGAACACGCACATCAGCACACTCACGCACTAGCACTATTGCAGCCTGCATGCACGCTGCACCTTTTGCCGCTGCGGTATAGGTATTTTGCCGTGCTTATGCCATTCGGGGCGCGCAAAAAGGGTTAGTTTTTGAAATACTTTGGAATCGATGTTAGGTTTCAATTTTCTTTCAATAAAAAGTTAAAAATAAAAAAATATTCTCCACGCCTAACGCTGTTAACGCCACCGCCCGAGCCTCGCCCTGCCGCCGCCGCCGATGCCCCCGTGGCCCCGCTTGTCCAACATCGGGCTCGCATCACCGGACGACGCCCGTTCGTTGCGTATTGCCCAAGTTGGTCGGCCTTCCTCCGCCATGGGAGGGGAAAGCGGAGGAGGAAGAGGAGCCAGCCAAGCGGTTAAGCCGGCTTGGCCACTCGCCTCCCACCCAACCCACCCCGGGAAAATACTCAAATCCCCACCCAAGCAACACCCGTTACACCCGGAACAAGGCGAGAAGCGCCAGAGGTCTGGGGGCGATGGTGGTGCAATGGCGCGGGCGGCGGGGCGCTGGCTGCTCACGCCTCCCTAACATCTGGAGGCGGGCTTCCAAGTTCTAACTCCTGGGCCACCGTCTGCGATACCTTCTCCAATCTCCACGAAGGTGACGACTGGCGACCTATTCCCCTCCTTAATGCCCTCCCGTATCCTGCAGTGATTTTGCTCGATTCGCTGATGCATGCGCGTTCACTACTCCTATTGTAACAGAACCGACCAATTTATAAAAGCATAAGTGAAAAATCACTCGCCAAGCAAGCAATTGTCACACTTAAGCCGTTATAAACCCGGTAGTCCGGAAATCTCGAAGGATTTCAAACCAAACATCATCAACCAAGATCGTACAAGTTTAGCGTCACCATTCGCATGTTACAACATTTCACAAATAGTTTGATAACATCAGAGTGCGGAAATAAAGTTATTACAAACCGAGTTCTTCAAATCCAAGTAGCGGAAACAAGATAGTTTTAAAAACTCAACCCACACACACAAACTTAGGTTTAATACAGTGCCAGCTCGATAGCCAATCCACAAAAGCAAGTGGGAGGATATTAAGAACGACCATTGCCCTTTGGTACTTAATCCACTGGATAATAGCAGGTTTCGCAATACCCGTGGTAGGTATGGCCATCTGCACAAACAACAAGCGGGAAAAACCCTGAGTACGAGAAGGTACTCAGCTAGACTTACCCGACTGACTCAAAATAAAAGACTCCAAGGAGTATGACAGGCTTTATCAGGGGATAGCTTGACTCCTTTCGCGGAAAAGCGGTAGTAACATTAAAAGTGATTGCTCAGCTTAACCATTCCTATTTATGCTATGTAAGCACCTGTACTATGCATCATTATAGTATATTAATCATGATTAAGCAAGCAAGTAGTAACCATAATCATAAACATTAGCTTAACCCATCATCATCATCAATCACATTCCATAATCATTACTACGATGGTGCAGCTCAAGTCAAGTGTTCACTGTCCAGGAACGATGGCGATTTGAATCGATTACTACCGAGCTCGAGGGGGTATTCCTCAAACAAACCACACTCACGCGAAGTGAGCTACGGATCACCGTGGCACGTATCCAGGAAAACAAGTACGCGGACTCGCATAGAACCACCGTACCCAGGGACCGCCCGACTGCCTTAGCCAGCCATGCTGGACCTCGAACTTACTCTTCGCGCCCCTGTGGTCCCCCATCCATCTCCAATACGGTGCGAACGGATCGAGAGCCGGCCCGGATAGTATTAGGCTTCGCGGTCGGAAGTGCTTATCCGGCCAGCTAAGTATGAGGCATGCGTTCAACATGACTTGGGGTACAACAACGGTACGGTCCTTAATCGACACAGACGGAATCACTATGGTCCAACAACCCCACAAGACTCCGTCCGGTCTCCAATTATCTCGACCATAACCATCAACCAGATGATATCAACATAAGCTTTTCCATCAATCATAAGTAACCACCTATACTCGCGGATGACAGGAAATCAACCGACTTCTACCGTCTAAGCAAGCTAAGCATATTACTCGTCCTAGACTAGCAGGGTATATCAAGGTGGGATAATCAATGGTAAAGCAAGGACATAATGCATCAACGGTGTCACGCAACTCCTATACTTAATGCAACAATCATAAATCATAATTAGACTGTTAGAAAGCATAGGTAAGGAAATGCTCCGGTGCTTGCCTTGCTCGAAGTCCGACGCGCGGTGGTTAGGACACTCAGGCAGCTCTTCTTCGCCTTCTTCTTGTGGAACCTCCGGCTGAGGCTCCTCCGGATGATCCTGCTCGGTCTCCGAATACGGGAGGTCTTCCTGCGAACCTGTATGATGCGATGCACATGCATAAGTACAGTGAATGCATACACGTATGATGCTCATGAATGAAGATGATTAACAGATCATTTGACAGAGTAGGTGCATATCTCCTCTCTACTAATAATTTAACTTATTTACTGAGTATGTGCATACCTCTTCTCTAAACACTTAGAGAAGTGCATAAAGAAGAGTGGTGTGTAGGCACACACACACATACACACATCACATGAATAAAGAGAAGTACTACTATTCATAGACAACCATCATATTTCAGTTATGGTGCGGTATTACATGACCAGTAAGCATAACATAATTAAAAGTGTACAAGAAGTAATATAGAACATGCCAAAACCATTAATTCAAAGCTTTATCATTTCATGTGAATAAATAGGCTTGAACTGTGACCTCTGTCTAAACAGTCCAGAAAAATCTACAAAAATTACAGAAGCTACTTCATGCTATAACAAGGCCATGATAAAATTTTCATCACATTTCATCAAGTATACCAGCCTACACAAAAAGATTAAGCAGCAGGACAGAAATGCACATTTAATAACTTTGCACTATAAAAAGTATCAAACAATAGATTTCATATTTTTCTCTAGAACTACTTAGCCTAAGAATAGTCACCAAAAATTACCAGGGCATAATTACTTATAATTAATTTATTAAAAATCATACAAGAATCAGCCCAGAATTGAAATTAAATCATATTCCAATATTTTTGTACAGGAACTGCATGACACATATATTTCCCAGAAACTACATTACACAACAAGCTTAACAAAACAAGAATCACAATTTTCAGAGCAATCTACAATTTATTATGCATTTACTCAGATTTTAGCCATTTAAGCATTTAAATAAATCTACACAGTAAAATATCTCAAAAATTGCATCACATATTTTTATTGGATAGATCTACTCATTAGAAGTCTAACAAAACAAGTTTCATCAGTTTTGGATTCCATTTGCACCAGCAACAAAATCAAAAGTGTTTAAATTCATTTTCTGGAAAACAATAAAAGGAGAAAGGGAACCCTAGCCGGTCCATGGGCCTGGTCCAGTGGACCTGAGCCACAGACACGCGGGCCCCTCGGGTCCATGGCCCCACGGGCCAGACCGAGGCGGGAGCCGGTGTCCGCCGGCGAGCTTCGCCGACGGCGAGGTCTCCTGGGCGAAACCAACGGCACCATCGTGCTCGCCGTGATGAGGCGGACGTGGTGACGCTGGTGGCGCTTAACGCGACGAACCCTAGCTACGCGGCGGCGGCGATGGCGGCACGGCGGCTCGGCGCGGAGGCGCGGTGGCCGCCTCTCCGCCGCTTTGGCTCCGTGAGGGGTGCACGTGTGCGAAGCGCAAGCGAGCTAAACCTAGGGTTTGGGTGCGTTGTTGAGCATCGGAGGTTCTTGGCCGCGGCATAGCGGGGCACGGCGGCGGAAGGAACCGGGCGAGCGACGGCGCTGGGCGGCTGCTAGGCGCGCATTGCCTCGATTGAGCGTAAGGGAGTTCGAGCCTGAGGTCCGGGCGCTTCTTTGGCGCCGCCAAGCAGTAGAGAAAGGAAGGAGTTGTGGAGGCGACCGACGCTGTGGCGCCATGAAGCCCGAGCCCGGCCATGTATGGACGGTCAGAACCTCCCGCGCAATGCGCCTCACCTCTGCCTTCGGTTGGCGCAACGGGTGGGAGGGCGGTGGAGGAGGGCGAGGCGGCTCGTGGCGGGTTTTGGCGGGCTGGTGCTCAACGGGCGGCTGAGCTGGCGACGGGCGAAGGCTACACGGGCGTGCTCGGCCGCTACCGGGCGTGCGAGGCGTAGAGCGTGGCGAGTGACGAAGCGAAGCGAAGCGAAATGGACGGCCGAGGCTTTCCACGCCGGCACGGCGCTGGGTGAAGCGGCCGGCGTGGGGCCCGCTTTTTGCCGCTTCGCCCGGCCACCGGCGGCACGGGCAGCGAAGGCGCGGGCGCGTGGCGAAGCGCTGTCTCGGCGCGGGTCGGCCACGACGCCGGCGCGCGGCTGGCTGGTGGAAGCGGGCCGCGGCCGCCGTGGGCCGCTTTCGACCTGTTCGTTTTGCGGTAAGGTTTTCTCCTTTTTTTGAAATTTGAATTCAAACTGAACCCGACCAAAATTCCACTTTTTGACCATTTTGCAAGCTTTTTTCATGAGATGGCCCAAAAAATAAAAGTTGTAGATAATTAAAAACTGAACAACTTTCATTTAAGGGTCAAGCTCCAAATCAAAACAGATTTTGAATTACAAATTCATTTTGATTGGAGGGTATAAAAGGGATTTTCCATCTAAATTTCTTTTTTGCTCCAAAATGCTTCAAAACTTTTGCAATAAAATTTTGATAAATCATTTCAAAATGCTGGGCAATGGATCCAACCTTGATCAAGTCATTTGCAAGGTAATTGATTAACTAAACAATTGATCAAGCAATTAATTAACCAAACAAATGCAACACATAAAATGATAAATGCATTTAGGGATTAAATGCTTGATGCTGCTTATGCCATGCTAATGAATGATTAAGGTTAATTAATCAAAGCCTAATGCAATGCCTAACACTGAGGTGTTACACCTATGGCCCGCAGCAAGTGTTCGAGAACCACCATCTTCACCGTCAGCACCTCCGTCGCTTCCGTCCTCATGGCTTGGGGAGGTATGCTCCTCCCTGCTCTGGCAGATTAGCTGTTGCTCTAGATTTCAGTATTGGCCATGGTTCGGTGGTTGACATGTGAATAATCAACATTCTAGAGGTTCATGCTGATTCATCAGGCTAGGTTTCTCAGACACTTTAGGCTGCAGTTGTCGGAGGTAGTGCTACAATCATGCAACTTACATGTTGCTACAGTTTGGTTACTCATAGTGCTTCACTTTGATAGGGGTCAGGGAATGACTAGATCGGAACTGTACAGCAATGGTTTCTGCAGTCTCCAGTGTGGCTTAGTCGCTCAGATGGAAGCGGAGTTTGTTTGTATCCAATTTTTCCTAGGACAATATGAGTTAGGCTTGAAAAATAGTGGTTTATCTTTGGTTCTGGATTTTTTACTGATTCCCCAATTTAATTTGTATGAGGTGATTGTTCTAAACTCATTTTGATCAATTCAATTAAGTTATGTTAGATTTAAAGTCACATCACTTGTGTTCTCAACTGGTAGTTTCTTGTCTATGTACAACAGTTTGGATTAACAGATAATAATGTGACTAATGTCCATTTTTTTAAGCATCTTTAATGTACAAAATGGTTACTTATGTTTCTTAGAATTTCTTCATTGGATGGATTCACAATATTTGCAATGTGAATTTTCTCACTATAGGCTATTCACTTCACTATGTGCATCAATCAAGGATTGGAAGGAAGCTTGAGTCAATTGAATCATCTGTAAGTAATTTAGAAGAAACAGTGAAATACTGTTTTCTTTGGTGAAGTGAGTTGTTTTCTCCTTTGGGCTCTGTTTATAAGCTGCTAACCCCAGCAGGTGGTGTGAGAGTTAAGACACTGTTGTGTAAACTCTTAGCCTCTGAAAAAAATTCACCTCACCTCCCCGTCCTCCCCCATGCGCCTCCTCCCCACGATCAAAGAAGCATAATTTTAGAACACAAACTTTCATTTCAAACTACTGGCCAGTTGTCTTGAATGGTTCAACAGAGGTAACATCAATTTCAGAGTAAGTCTAGGTTCAGAATGATCAAAAAAATATTGCTATAGGTTAGTAATTGGGTATCTATTCTTGTAACCTACTCAAATACAACCTTGCAGTCAATTTTATCGTTGTCGCGATGGAAGCCAGGTAATGACATGATGTGTACCCTGCACCGTTTAATCTGCAATTTTCTTGCATAGGAGTAGGGTTAATTCTTTTGTGCAAATTTTCTGTTTTTTTGCATAGGAGTAGGGTTGATTTTTTTTTGCACTGACAGTAGAAAATTGGCCAGCATACAAAGTTGGCTGATTTTTTTTAAAATCAGAGGTGAGACCTTCCTTCTCATACATATATGTACTATCTGAATGTTTTGCTGTGAAGATAGCAACATAGTGCTCATATTAGCAAAACACTGATCTTTTAGTGGTCAGATCAGTTCCATGAAAATAGATTTGACAAAGCATAATTAGCTAAGTACTTCAAATTTGATAGAATTAACTGTAGACTTAATGTGTCCGTAGTGTTAGCATGGTTAATGTAGTTTGTTGGAATTTCTTTCCACATTGCAGTTTGGTTTAATTAGAATTAAATCAAGTCTTACAGTTTGCAATGACACTTCTATTTCCATTGATGCAGAGCTCACACCAAAGCAGAAGGCTGCCCTCATGGTGTGGTTCAAGGTATTTTGGCTTATATCTACCTCTTCTAGCTTCCCATGTGTTTTCCTAGGTGATGCCGATTTCACGGTAGGCTTTTGTATGATTCTACTCCGTGCTTATGCAAAACAAACTAGAGGGGTTGGTCACCCGCAGCACTCAGCTATGCTCGACAACCTTCCTCTCATGGTCAATAAATGCGTGCAGATGCTCAGAGATATTTAGGTAATTCAAAAGCTAATCTTGTAACTTGTCCCATGGCGATGGTGGTGTTTGCACAATGATCTTTTGACTGTACTCTGTTTTAGGAGTAGCCACATCGTATTAATTTTGACTGCTCTGCTTTGCCATGTACACCATATGCTCTCTATCCTATTGGATCCTAAAAAAGTTTAGATCCCTGTGCAAGAATCATTTGCTGCAGTGATACCTAGCATGGAGGGGAAAAAGAACATGCTTAAGCTGGCTGAAAGGATGGTGATGAGCATGACTGGTGATGAGATTTTATGGTGGCGTCAAACACCCAACCCAAAGGCAGATTGGGGTTGGAACCGTGTTGTCTCTTCTAGATTTGGCATCTCATTCATTTTTTTAGTGTTAGCTTGCAAAGTTCCAAGTTTGGTATGTCTTTGGATACTTTTGTTGTATCGATAAAATATTTTGCAGGTCTTACAAGGACCTACCACGCCAGATGCATATACTATTTTTTTTCTCTCTAGAAACATTTAATTATGATATGAGACCAGATATATGCCTTAATGTCATGTTGAGGTTATTGTTCAATGATGTATGCCATCTATCTGTTCTGTCTTTGACCATTTTGTTTGATCCTATTAATTGTATTCTAATCTTTGGATCTCGTAGTTGCATCACACAAGGTTAATTTGTAAGCTTGTGACACTACGTTCTTCATTATTGTGTTAATTTTATGAATTTTGCTTTTTAGATTAAATGTCACATTAATATCAATATTTAATTTCATAATATTATCTTATCTTGCGATTCGTGTGTTTTTAATATAAAAGTTTAGCCCGTAGCAACGCACGGGCACACTACATAGTTGTAGTAATAAAAATTAAAATTAATATATGTGGCGAGCCTTCTAAATTATATGGCCCACAAGCACCGACATCGTCCCCAAGACCCTCATCGGCTATGCTTGTGTATCACATAACTAAAAATGCTGCGTCGGGTGAAACCCCGATGATACCAAACCAGGGGCACTAGCCCTTTCGATGCAAGTCACTTCATCGGCGTTTCGATTTACTCATCATGTTCTTATTGTGTACTCTTGACCTGTCCAAGGTAAAGGATAAACAATAAGCAACATCAGGTTTTTATAACTTTTCTCAAAGAGGATATTATTATCAAACTTTGAAAAATGTTTTATTTGTAAAGCCTATGCTATCGGCAGGGCGAAGCATATACTAAGCATTTTTAAATCAAAACAGGTTTCAAGGATAATATATCAAGGAAGGTAAATGCATCAGATAGGATATCACATAACTCCTAACACCTAATGCATCATATCATCAACATAAAATTATAAAAGACTTTTAAAATTCAAGGAAAGGTTAAATGCATCCGGGGCTTGCCTGTGTTGCAGAGAAGTTAGCTGTTAATCTTGATAGTGACACCTTCGGTGGATTCCTCTCTTCGGGACTTGGATCCACACGAACCTTCTCCGAGGCTTGATCAGCGGAAACCTTTACTCTCACGTACACTACACGTGTATGAAATGATGCATGTTTAAGTATGATGAAATGCATGACATGATGCATGATGCAAGGCAACATGGATGAAACAACTCAACTTATTATTAACTTGAGT
>JADLZL010002037.1:0-96367 GCA_015844335.1 Chrysopogon serrulatus
TGACTTAAAAGTTATGAATTCGAATGTTGTTGAATTGTATGCAGTAGAAGCATAAACTTTGAATTGCTATGATGTGAAAATTGAGTTAGAATACAGTATGAGTGGGGAATATTTTTCTCGAAAACGCAGGAGGAACTGCGCTTCATTATATTAAGAAGAAAAAAGGGGATATAAATAGAAGAAATTAAATACAGGGGAAGGGGTCACTGGTAGTCTACTAGCACAGTGGCCCCCTAAAGTGCTGGAAAAGTTTTAAGGTGCTTCCCGTAGAACAACTTCTAGGGGAGCACTATTGGTGTGGAATTGCTCTTATTCAATATTTTTTGGGTTTCTGGACCCTCCATATCCCCAGGATTATTGACTTCACTATGTGCTTCGTTATTGACTTATTGTTGTAGGCAGTTACAATATTAGGAGGTATGCACGCCTTGTAGAATCATACAGATGCTTGTTGAACATGTGCCTTCATCTCTATGTGTGTGTCAACAAGGTGTTCTAGCACCAACAAGACCCTCATTAGCATGTCCAGCTTCCAGACAAAGAGTGTAGAGCAACAAAATGGAAGATCATGGAAAATCAGATGGGTGGGATGAAGTTCTAGAAGAAGATGATGAGTTAGCTAGTGTATGCCAATATCCTATTAGCACCTCATTCCTTTCTTCGGGAACAAGCAGAAGTATGTTATCTTATTTCCAGCATCTCCTCTTATAGAGATAATGTTGTGAGCAAAGGAGGACTTTGTTTTGTTAAACTATACCAGGTGGATAATCTAATGTGTGTCCTCTGTTTCCCCACTGCAGGGAGCAAAAGTGTAAAGAAGCCTAGATTCTCATTACGAGGATATCATTTTGTTCCATTAGATGTTAAAACTGATAACTTGTGCACTGGGGGGCAAGAAGGTACCTCTGCAGTGCCATCAACTAGAGCTTCACAAACCATGGTGGCTGAACGGATGGAAAACATTGAGGAACAAACTGAAGATTTGGCACCAGAGTTTGCCCTTCCAACCAAGAAAGAAAATACATCAATTTCTGAGCTGCTAGATAATTTACAGCGTAGGAGTGGTTCTTTTGTCAGGACACCATCTTTGGTGCGTATTGTCTTGCATTCTTCTTTCATTTTTTGTTCTTACACAATACTTATGTTGTTTCTGAATATTTTAATCTAGTTGCACCAACATGCTCCAAGCATAGCAATCAGGGAGCAGGAACTTTCATCCAGAGTGCCACCAACTAAAGCTTCACAAGCTTTGATGGATGAACCATTTGAAAATATCAAGGGACAAACTGAAGATCTGCCATCAGAGTTTCCCTGCTCGATCAAGAAAGCAAATATTTCAGTTGCAGAACTTCTAGAAGATCTACAGGGTAGAAGTAGCTCTTATGTCAAGACAGCATCTTTGGTGTGTTTCTTGTTGCATTATTTCTTGATGTGGGGTTCTCAGACAAAAATTAGCTTGCCTCTGAATATTGTAAATTTTATTGCAGACACATCAACGCACCAGAGCTAAATATTGGAAGCCAAAACTCCTTTCTTCCGAGAAGAAAACACTAGCTATTCTAGGAGACAGGAGTATTGACAGTGAGGACCCCTTGGAACATGTAACTGACGGAACATCTAGCGAGGAGGAAGTATGGTAACATAAACACTTTATATTAGTCATTGTTCATTTGAAAATTGAAGTACTCAACATATTTTGCTTCTTTCCTGGAATAGGATGCTACTCAAAACCACTTGAGTTTGGTGAACAAAGATGAGAACCAGCAAACTATGGCTGACCTATTCCAAGAAGTTTTCAATCCAACAAATATGGATGGTCCCATGAATTCAATGAGATCCAGAGGGTATAATAATCTTGAATTCTTGCCAAATCTTATTGAAATGACCATTTGCACTGGAATTCTGATTATTTATTAGTCTTGCTCTGTGGCAGAGCTGGTAACTATGGAAGAATGCAACAGATTATGCAGATGGAGAAAGATTGGCATGCAGATTTCTTGAGACAGTATAGCAGAGAGCAAGGTTATTCAGGTGGTGCTGTTGGTAGCAGTTGGTAGTTGGTACCACTTATATGCTTTGGATTAGGCATCATCTGTTTGTATACATGGATTTCATAGATGGTGACAGTTCAAATTCGTAGGTGATTTAAAGGGAACTACTGTTCAGATCATGTCACGGTCATTGGAAGGAAAGCTAACAGTCTGCAGCTGCATGCTCCAGGAAAAGGGCAATGTCTGTGCTCCATGCCTCCATCTTCCAAAAACTCTTATCTACTCATGTGGCAGTAATCTTCTTAAATGAAATAACATTTTGCTTCCCATGCTGCTAAGTTGAACAAGCATTTTGGAAGGAAAAAAATGTTTCAAGATGATTATCTGTCAGTTTCTTATCCAGAACGTATGCTCTTTAGAAAAGTAATGTCTGAATTGATCAATTATGTAATGCTACAAAATTAAATTTGAAAGTTATTCTGCTGCATCTAGATGATCATACAAAAGGTATCCTTTGTTGGAGACATTAGACAAACTTCTAATGAACTGACTCTCACATGAACATAAACGATGTTTTGCCAGCATTCTGCAGCAGTGATGTTTTTCATGAAACTTATGTCATGCAGGATATCACTATAAGTAATGCCTCAGCAGACAGCACCATGGATGAAAGCAGAACTAGGAGGACCATTATCTTCAGTCCAAAGATATGTGACAATGTGGATCTTCTGGTTGGAAACATAATTCACATCTTCCCACCATGGTATGGTCTCTAAATCGTTTATGTGTTTTCTTTCCCTGCTTCTGTTATATGCTCCTTTTTCTGTTCCAAAGAGGCATATGTACCTAATACTTTAGGGTAGAAGTCAACATCATGAATCAAAGTGGCAAGGATGAAAATGGTGCTAAATGATTTTATAGACTACAAGTAGAAGTGTTGTGGGGCAGACTCATTGGCATTCGTTTAAAGAAGTATGAGCGGTCTCTAAACTTGCACAAATGGTGTCATGAGTCCCAACTCTCGAATTTTAATGTTTAGGTCCCCGAACTTGTATGGTGGTATCATCTAGGTCTCCAAGTCCTGAATTTTGATATTTTGTTGGCACTGGTCCAAACAGGCTCTGACCCACTCATGCACTGACATGGCATGCTGAGGTTGCTGACTATGTGTTGATGTGGCATGTTGGGTCCACATATCAAGTTTACATCAACACACAGTCAGCATGCCACGCTTGATCCAATGCTAGCGGTCAGGACAAGTGTGGAGACCCCCAAGTATCAAAAAACATTGAACTTTCACATTGTAGGCTTGTTTGTGACCGGATGACGCCACTGTGCTATTTTAGGGACTGCTCATGGATTTCTCTTTTAAAAAAAATGTCAGGCTTGACCACGTAGTAACTAGTCATTCAGGTATACCAAGGAAAACATTGAACTTTCACAGTGTAGTCTTGTTTATGGTTTGATTTTTTTTTTTTTAAATCATTGGTGCATGCTACACTATGATCTGGCATTTTGCTTGGCTTGAATCCAAGTAACATTTATTTTATAACAATCCAAGTAACATTGAAGTTGAGAAGATATCTTGCCTTACCTTGACAGGAAGGAAGTTAAAATACAAGGCGAACATGTGATTATTTGCACCTACTTCTCGCACCACCGGACTTGATACTCGAGAGATTTTCCTGTACTAGCTGCAAAGCTAGAGGGAGACCGCAAGCATAATCGTGGCTGACAGCCTAATGTTGATGTACTCGCAATGTCTGTTCTGTACTGGCTGTTTTTTGAACATTAAATACAGCAGGAGAGGCCCCCACTGTAAGGATTTATTATTTAGAAAAAAAACAAAAAGAACAACACCACTGTACAAAAGAGGTAAGGAAACAAGATGAGCTAGGGAGCTACGACTGAGAACTGCACAGGTTGTACAAGCAGAAACAAGACCAACAAAGTTAAGCTAGGTTAGTAAGAAGGGAGAGGAAAATAGGTCTTTTAGAGTGGCAGAAACTAAAAGACTGCAACTGGGTTTCTTCCAGGAAATATTGCTTAATGTTGACGTTCTTGCAGTGTCTATTTTTGTTTTACAATCACAAAGTTCCTTAGCGGTTGATATTGCACCGCAAGAATAACCGTCGCTGGCAGCTTATGTTGGCGTGCTCGCAGTGTCAATGTAAAACACTTTTGTCAACAGGCGGAGCCTGCACTGTTCGGGCTTTAAGTTCGTGACTTCGTGAGTTTGAATCTACGCATGTGAGGCTGTTATTACCGTTAAACTCTTTCTCCACCGACGGGCATACATCTGATTATATTATTATGCTTAAATATAGCAAGGGTTGACGTAAAATCTTTATATCATACCTCATTTAAAAAAAGGTCAAAATGAGTTCAGTACAACAATGCTCTATTGACGTAAAATCTATATAGCTAAAAAAAAAATGAAATGAGTTCAGTACAGCAAAGCGATTCTATAGAGATCCTGAACTACCCTTTGAGGCGAGTAACTTGCACCACGATAAAGCTGCTATACAGCAATCAGAAACTACCGATAGGCCCTACAGCATCTAGTGTTCCTCGACACCCTACATAGCCTCATCTTTTGGTCGTCAAATAAAAACTGGGAAAATTTGAGCAACCAAAATTTATCCTCAAACTGCCTTCCGGTAGTACAGGCGCAATGTGTCTTTCCGAGCTGCTTCTATGGATTCTGGTACTCACAACTCGTCATGAGATTCAGGTTCTGATTCGCTAGCGTTGGCTGATGCAGACTGGTCCTCTTCTTGAACCTTAGATTCCTGAGACGTTTCGGTGTACTCACCCTCGGGTGCAGATTCCGAAGAGGTGGTTTTCCCCTTGCTAGCAGGTTCTTCCTCCTTTGTTGTTTTCTTCTCGACCTTGGGTTTTGGTTTTGGAATCCTGTTGACACTTGAGACCTGCACAATGAAAGAGTATTATATACATTATAATTACTGAGTATTATATACATTATATAATTACTACAATGAGTAGTCTGCAGAACTTTTTATAGGGTGCTCTACCAAATCACTGACCTTATCTTGCAAGTCCAGAACTTTCTCATAAACTTCTTCAGATGTGAAAACTGGTGGGCTATAGACAGGGGTACTGCAAAATTCTCAACAGGAGTTAGCCACCTTTTACAAGACAATAAAAAAATAAAGGCAAGCTGACTCAGAAGGTATACCTTTTCTGCAGGTTTTCCTTCTCCTCCAACCAAGCTTTCACTTTCTCTGCTTCGCTTACAACCTTGAACCAGAGCATCACACGAAAACAAAATGAGCATTACAAAATAATCACAAAACAAGTCAACTTCATTAATGTCACAGGTTTACCTCATCTACTCTCTTTTTGGGGAGCCATGGTTTGTTAGTGTCCCAGTTCTTGACAATCTGAAAAACCAAACGCGAACTGAATTGATAACAGAATAACACAACCACCATGTATTACATCAGTCAAACTGTTATACTGAGCAGTTCTACAACATGGATAAAATGGGTGTAAAACGATGGTTTTGTTCCTGCTGGGTGGAATTCAGTGTGAGTAAAGTTAGCCTTTTTCCTGCTTCCATGGAATTATTGATCAATTAATTTTACAATACAAGACATGCAGCAGCCACGCTGGAGAAGCATGAACTGTATACATTACTTTAGAACAATTATGGCCTGAGAGAATCAAGTAGCACTGTCCCAAAAAAAGAAAGCAACATTCAAGAAAAGAAATTTTGTTTAGATTGTCAGTGTCAAGTTGTGCAGCTGTGGCAAAGCTTCTTTGTTTGTTGCATCATTCTTCCCAAGGTTTCTGCTTTAGACATTAGTAAGTGCCTTGTGTTCGAAGTGTACAAACCCAACATAATATTATATGATGCATACATTGAACTATTCTGTTTCTTATGCAAAAAGTATTTCAGATGCACTAAAAATAACATAAACTATTGTAATTAAAATTGCTATTAGGTTCTCTACTCTTATAGATACCTTTTGCAGCTCATCAAGATACAATCGAGCACTTTCACAAGCCGCCGGTCGGGCTTTTAATTCACTCAATCTAGATAATGGGGAAACAACAATCTCAGTCATCGACTCATATGGGCTAAAGGGTATAAACAGTTCATTACCTGAAAAGAATTGGGTCACCAATGTCCTTAAGTTGATCAAGGCGCTCTTTGAATTCATTAGCTTGAGCATCTTCACCGTCCATATACAACCAATCCTGCACCTGCAGTTGTCATAAAAAACTTCACTAAGCACTACTTCAGCGGAAGACTTAGTTATCAACTGAGACTAAGAGCAAGATAAGTTTTAAACAACCTCACTAAGTTTCTCCGCAAATGATTCCCTCTCCTGTTCAGTTGAGACAGTCAAAATATCTGTGCTTTCTTCCAGCTGTTATATATTAAAGTGTCAGCAAGCAGGCAATCAATATTATATATACAGATAAGATATGTAATAAAGAGTAACCATTGCAACAAGATTATCAGGGTAGCATCAAGTTTCAGTGAAAAATCAACACTCTAAAATTTTAATATACATATATAAAATAGGGATCACCCATTATCTGGGGCACGATGACAAAAATACATGATGTACATTAATGCCAAAAAGAGAAGTTAAAAACCAAACCATGTTAGCAAAGTGTCAACAAAGAAAGCATAAAAAAATATACCTTCTCCTTCATAGAATATATGTATGACTCTAGATTATTCTTAAGTTCAGCAGTTTTCCTCCTTTCAGCATCCTTCTTATCGAGTGCCTCTAACCTATTTTTTGCTTCAGAAAACAACTCCTTAGAAAGAATTGTTCCAGCACCAGTCGTTTTTTCCACAACCTATAAATAATTGAAATCTGAATTGAACTATGTCGTGCCAATATTACCACCAAATTACCAAAATAACTATAGCTTACCTTCAATGGAACCCTAAATGTTCTTTTCTTTAACACCTTCTCTGTAATAATTTCTTGAGCATTACTCTCATCAATGGGAGTGCTGGAATTAGTATCACTGCCAGAACTCAAATTTTCCTTAGTATCTGTTGTGCTATTAGCCGCTCCTACTTCGGAAGATGAATTCTGATTAGTGGTGTTACTCTCTAGAGTCAATATCTTCTTTGGAACTTCAACCCATTCAGTTATCTCAATTACTGCTTCTGCTCTATCAAGAGCAATAATTCCACTTCTACTCAAAGAAAAATGTAGATTTGCTTTGATGGGTGCAGATAAATTACGGTTTGCATACCTGGTTGAAAAAAGGCATATGTTTAGTTTATGCAATAAAATTAAGCATACGATGGGTACAAATAACATAATAGCAATAAAACTACATTGGTCAATATCAATTAATTCAAGATAAGATTGAGCGTTTTAATTTGAGTGATTAATCAGCATGGCAATAACATATATGTTTAAAAGGATGAATTACATTAAGAACGTTTAGTACTTTAGTTTATGATCAAGACTTGAAGTTGAAATTACACAAAGAAGTATGGCCACTTACTTTTCACTAGCATCTGTCAGTCCTGATACAGAATACTCTGCAAACTTATGTGATGGAATGCCTGGAGGCAGTTCATAAGCTTTGTCATAGTTGAGAGAGACATCAAAGTCCATGGTATGTTTGATGGACCTAAACATCTGTAGATAACAAATGGGTATCGAGCTATTTTAGATATATCCTTCCAGATACAGGATGAAGAGTTCACCCACAATTTGAAGACAAAAGGAAAGCGACTTTACTAACCTTTATTGGCATTTTCTTCATTCTTGGAACCAAAATTTGATCAATGCTTTCATCCTTGACATAATCCGGACCATCTATCTCAAGTACCAAAGCATAAGTAGAGCCATCAATCATTCCCAACTTACGATTCAACTTAATCCCGTCACTCAGGTTAGCAGCATGAAGTGAAGCTCCGAGAACAATTGCTTCATCAGCATCAAGATGTTTATCCAGCTCGCGCCGACCCAGAAATTCCTGCAGCTTAGCCTGTAGCAGGAGGACAATTATTGTTAGCGAGCCAAAAATGTAAAAAGGTGTAGACCACACCCCATTTGAAAAGGTAACCAAATTAGGAATGATGAACTATATAAATATTGTATAAAAAAAAATCTCTAAACACATAACGCATGAAACTCTATACATATGACCAGAAACGGTTTACAGCCCTTTTAAGACCACAACAAAAAGGACTAGTGCAAATGCAAAGTAGCTAAACAAATTTATAACGAAAAACTATTGGTTAAATAGAAGAAAAATGTATAAATCAAATAGTAACACATGTCACAACCATGCATGTACCCATGTTATAATCACAACAACAACAACAACAAAGCCTTTTATCCCAAGCAAGTTGGGGTAGGCTAGAGATGAAACCCAAGAGAGACGGGAAACTGGAAGACACAAAAGGGCACCACGACGTAAAAGAGGTCACGGTTCAGGCACGTTGATTGCCGATCTCCAAGCGCTCCCCTGTCCAAAACTAAATCCTTGGAGATATTCCACTCCTTAAGGTCTCTCTTAACCGGACTCGTCCCAAGTCAATTTAGGTCGACCTCTACCGCTCTTTACGTTATCGGCCCCGCTTGGAACCCCACTATGCACTTTGGCGCCTCGGGAGGCCTCCATTTGGACATGTCCAAACCACCTCAATCGGTGTTGAATCAATTTCTCCTCCATTGGTGCCACCCCAACCCTATCCCGAATATCGTCGTTCGAACTCTATCCCTCCCGGTGTGCCCTTAAAACCAACGCAACATACGCATCTACGCCATACTCAATTCTTTGGACATGTCGCCTTTTGTGGGCCAACACTCAAAGACCCGTATAACATCGCCGGGCGAATCGCCGTCCCTATAGAATTTACCCTTCAGCCACGAGGCACCCTTTTATCACAAAGGACGCCAGGAAGCTTGGCGCCATTTCAACCAACCCGCTGCAATTCTGTGCTCGACGTCTTCATCTATGTCGCCATCCTTTTTGTAGCATCGATCCTAAATACCCGAAAAGTATCCTTCTTGGCCACCACTTGCCCATCTAGGCTAACGTCTCCCTCCTCGTGCCTAGTCGCTGAAATCGCACCTCATATACTCGGTCTTGGTCCTACTAAGTCTGAACCCCTTCGACTCTAACGTGTGTCTCCATAGTTCTAACTTCCTATTAACCCCCGCCCCTCTTGTCATCCACTAGCACCACATCGTCGGCAAAGAGCATACACCAAGGGATATCACCTTGTGTGTCCCTTGTGACCTTATCTAACACCAAGGCAAATAAATAAGGGCTCAATGCTGACCCCCGATGTAGTCCTATTTTAATTGGAAAGTCACCGGTGTCGCCATGTTATAATACCAGATTAATTAATTTCTATAAGCGAGAAGCAGTTCAGAGAAAATGATTAAAAGACTAAATAACCCAAGTATGATGATTGCTGAATGCCATGACAGCTAATAGAATTAAGGGAAAGTACATGGCTGCTCTCCTGGTGCTGCAAAAATGGAGTCTGCTGTGGGAATAGTTACTAGCTTCAATAAGATCACGTTTTTTTTTTCCTAGTACAAATTGGTAAGTGTGTGTTTGTGTGTTTGTGTGAGCATGGTGGGTGTGTCGTAATTTATTTGGTTTCTTCTCCTTAATGCAATGATACGTATCTCTCCTGCATATTCTACAAAAAAAGTTCTTTTCTTTTCTATTACAGACCCTACGAAGATGCTTCTTGCTAATAGATATATAGAAGTTATTTTGAAAAGCATTGCAATGGCATAGTTTAAGTAAAAAAAATCTAAAACGACAAACAAATTTATTTATTAACCTGCAGTTTTGGAACCCGCGTAGCTCCTCCTATTAGTTCTACAGCATAGATATCATCGATCTTCATGCCAGAATGTTTCAGCACTTCTTTAACTGGAGTAAGAGCTTGCTCCCATAAATCCTCACAGAGCTCTTCAAATTTCTCACGTGTTATGGTACTCCTGTATCAAAAAAATAGTGCATAAGCTCAGTACACAATGAAAATTTCCCCAACCTTTATTTAAGGCCACAAGCTCACTATACAGGGTCTAAACCAAGGAAAGCTGAAAACATAATCTAGGGAAAAAACGAGAAACTCAACCCTTAAGACTCCCCATAATTGGCCCAATTATTACAGAACAGTCTCCAAGTCTCCATAGAAAAAACTTCAACAGCTGACATGGAGTCGATTATGGAGTAGCCCAAGTGATCCAGAACTACACAGCCTTTGTTTGCAATTCTAGTAACCTTTATTTACATGAGATTGCATAGATATACTTCAAAAACGAAAAATAATCAGATTAAATATGATATTTAGATGAGATTTTATCGATGTACTTCAAAAGCAAAAATTAATCAAATTTAATCTGATACATTATACATGTCAAGACACTTGGACACATAAGATATCTTTCATCCATGCAAACTCCAAACCTATCAGGTTTGCTTCCAGGACACCTTTAGTTAATGAGCTGTAGTTCCATTCTTTCCAGAACAATTTTAAGCTGACAAATTAGGTTTGGCAGTATCTTTTTGCAATATTGGGTGCATTTTCATTTATCTTGATTCTTGACCTTTTCACATGCTGCATCCATATTTCTTGACCAATAGTTATGCGTTTAAAATATATAAGATAGAGTAGAGATGCACCTGAAATCAACATCATTATATAGAGATTCTACTGAAATTGGTGCTGCAGTGTTTGCACTAAGAATTTCTTTGGTGCGTTTGACTTGCTTTTTTCAACTTAGCCATTGCCTTGGGAGACTGACGGATATCAACCCCATCACCGAGCTGCTTATTGAATTGATCAGCAAAATAGTTGACCAGACGCATTTCCATTTCAACGCCTCCAAGTTCAGAGTTCCATCTAACGTCCTTAACCTGCAGACATTAGTGTTAGCAATATAGTATTCTGGAGTTGTCACTCATCATCTCACATAGTGGCACAGCTCAATAAAGAAAAGTATATTTTCATCAGATCTATCATACTAGCCATGAGAAACTTTCCTCAAAGATTGCCACCAGACATCTGAGAGAGGCGCAATTGAACAACTAACAGAAATGCCAAGAGAGGGAATTCACCTGGAACTGGTTAACGGAGACCGTCCTTCCGAACTCCTTGGCGTTGTATGCCGAGTAGTACACTAATGCAGCGTAGGTGCTACCAGCGCCCATGTCGTAAAAGATGACATGCCGCGACGCATTTGAGAAGTCCTTGTCGATCCCGTACTGAAGCGCGGCCCCAGCGTGCTCGTTAATGAGAGAAAGAACGTTGATTCCAGCCAGCTGCGCGGCCTGCGTCAACGCCCGGCGCTCGGCCTGCCCGAAGTAGGGCGGCACGGCGATCACCGCGTCCCGCACGGGCGCTCCAACGTGCGCATCGGCGAGCCCCGCGGCGTAGTGGAGTACCATGGCCACGATCTCCTCGAGGGAGTATACCTGCCCGTCATCGGCGCGGACCGCGGCGGCGCCGCGCGCGTCGGGGACGAGGTCGTAGGGAGGAAAAGCGACTCCGTGACGGACTTCACGTAGGGGAAGGGCTTGGCCAAGAGGTCCCGCGCGCGGGCGAACACCTTGGAGGGGTGCCGCGCCGTGATGCCCGCGGCCTCCTCCCCAGCGAGGCGGTTGCCGTCGGCGAGCGCGGCGAGCGCCGGGGACTTGCGCTTGGACATCTCATTGATGGCAACAGCGATCGGAGCACGGCCCGGGGCAAGATGCACAGCCGCCACCTTGAGCCACTCTGAGCCGAGGTCGATGCTCGCCACCGCCGCGGTCGCCGGCGGGACGGCGACGGCCGCCGCGACGAGGACGGCGAGGAGGATTCCCCAGCTGCGGGGCTGCGACATGGCGTGTGGCTGCCGGCTGCCGCTCAGTGCAATGGCATGTGAGAGGGGTTAGGGTTCGGAGATCTGGGTGCCGAGTGGCAGCAGGAGCACGCGGGGGAAGGGGAGCGGAGGAGGGGAGAACGATCTCGATGACGGCAAGGAGGTGCAGAGGGCGTGCTCTGCTACTGCTATATTTCGGACTCCGGTTTTTTCATTTTCTTTGTCCTTTATTTATTGCAATTAGAGGTTTTGGCTACACAGGCCGCTGTATGTTTTCAGATTTATGTATTAAACCTTTACCGCGTCAAGAGGATAGTGCTAACAAGGATTTTATTCTGAAATACATAAGTTAGTAGGGGTGCCAGTACAAATTTTACTAAGTACAAACAGAACGGACCAGGACCGGCACGAGTTGAGTCATCAATCCAATGAAAACAGGCCACGTGGAAAAGCTTCCACGTGGCGTTTCACGGCGAGCGCGGTGCGTTGGACGCGCGAGAAGTGGTTATACAACTGCCAAGCCACTCGGCACGGCTCCTCGAAGTCACTGACAAGTTGACCATGCCTGTGCTGCAGCCTGGATGAAAACGATCGGAAACGAATCACTTTCAATTTTTTTAAAAAAAACGAAATCGATATGATATTATCGGAAATAAATACGATATCGATATTCTGGTAATTTTAAAAATAATAATAATCGATCAGAAAATACATCAATAACGATCGGAATTCATGAGAACGATGTCTAAAAAATGATAAACACATCAAATCGTATAACACGAAAAAGACCATATAACTCGAACTATCTCAAATAACAATTAATAAATAAAGTCACAATAACAAGACTACCGAGTTATAGGAAGACGTAATTTACTTAGGCGATTGATTGTTTTTTTTGCCTTCTTGACTTCTTGTTCCTATACGGACGACAGTCCCTACCGCATAATTCCTTTCCATAAAACATGTACTTACAGTTGCTGTGTAGATTGTGTGGAAATCAGCAAGTCTATAAATAAATTAGAATTTAAAGCCTTTGAATCGGTAATTACCGACGGTAAATTACCGGCTAAATACGGAAATCTCGAAAAACGATCGGAAGAGGACAAAATCATTTTCACTTTCATTTCCGTTTAATTTTATCATTATCATTTTTATTTTTCGTTTATCATTATCATTTCCATTTTGATCTAAAAATCGAAAAAAGCTTGAAAACGATTGCCGGAAATCGAAAATTATCATTTTCGTTTTTCATCCCTAAAGTTAATGATAGAACATTACCCCTCCCTCTTAGAATAAAAGGTGCTTGGTGTGATTTTTCTCGTTTGGAAAATCTTATGCTTTCATGGCTTATTAGAAAATATTTCTAAATACAAATTTAATATTATTGCTTTTGTATACTATAATAAGAAACCAACAAACGTATACTGTACATGCGTTGCAACAAAACCCAAAACGTATAGAAATTGAATTTCGTATCATCACTAGGTTCGAGTTGTTCTAACTCGTATAAGCACGATCTTTAATCTATCTTATACGAGATACGTAGAACGTGACCCAGTACACATTAGAATCAAATTACATATTTATCGTCACTAGACGCGATTTGTTCTAACTCGTATAAGTGAGTGACTCTGGGTCCTATATGAGATGGAGTGCTCGAGTAGTCTGAGGAGGTGAACAGAAAAGAATAAAAGAGAAACTTTGCCATCTTTAATAGAAATATATAAGGTATAGATTTCACATATCATAGGTAATTGTTGTCAAATCTAATAGATTTGAATTTTATAAACTTTTCATATAATTATACGTGGTTTGAACGTTCAAACCACTCCGAACATCATCAAATTCAGATACCAAACAACTTATCCCCTTAACTTTTAAAACCAGACAAATTACTCTCCTAAAATAGTTCGGAGTGGTTTGAACGGTGGTTTTGACTGATGTGGCAAATATGTGACATGTAGGCCCATGTCTTTCTTTTTTTTTTTTTTGCCATGTCACTTTTTTATTGTGTTTGGTCTCCCAAAAGGTTTCAATTAAAATGATTTTAACTACAAAAGTTTTAGATCTTGCTGATCGCAACAAATTTAGTATAGAGCGTGTCTGCATCGCTACGAATTTAGTACAAAGCGTGTCTGCATCGCTACAAATTTAGTATAAAGTGTATTTTGCATCTGAAATCATTTGACCTTTTTTAAAAAAAATGATTTTCATATTCAGAGAACTTAAAACAAAAATTTAGACATTGAAACGATGTCAAATAAAAAAGTTGGCAATAACAGAGTCTCAGATCACATTGAGACCTATATAATTTTGACATGCATGTTAACATCAATAATCATATTATCCGGTATTAAAGTTTAAGGTCTTTCAAATTCAATGACTAGCTCAACAGAAGAAAGTCTGCTGCCAAGCAAAATTGCAAACTATTTTATTTTTTCTTTTGCTTTTTCCAGCCCACTGGTCAGGTCAAGAAACTTGTACAAGCATACTGGAATGGAACCTCCACATTTTCACCTCAGGTAGCAGTAGGGATAATTTTTGATAAAGAAGATATTCATTTTGTCATTAGCAACAGTTATCCATAGTACACTGTACACGCCTCGCTCGCCAGATGGCATGCCAACTTTGCCATCGCTATGCCTACGAGTAGTGCTATTATATCTGGCTATTATATCTACATACATGCAAACTAAGACTGCCTAGTACCTCACAAGGGCCATTCACAGAGATCTGAATAAGAATATCTCACGGTTGCACAGGTCAATCTCCAAGAATGCACAATGGCTGCCTCATGCTGAGCTCCACCTTCAGCCGTGGATACAATGCTAGGTCATTGCTTGCAACCAGCACTTTCTGCGTTGTATAAAAGAATGTTAAAAGACATTCAGCTCAATATAAATGGAAACACATTTATGAAATATCTTTTAGAAAGTTCAGGGGAAGAACTTACCAGAGCGGCAAGATGGGCCTCTTGTAAAATACCACCGTCAATCTCCAATCTAGCTATTGGAAATTCCGGAAGATGGCCAGATTGCTTTTTGCCTAGCAGATTGCCAGGGCCACGGAGCAGCAGGTCTGCGTTAGCCAGGTAAAACCCATCAGACGACTTTTCGAGCACCTTCAACCTTGGCAGCGTGCTTGAAGTGGAAGCCAGGAATATGCATCTGGATTTCCTTTCACCGCGGCCTACTCGCCCTCGCAGCTGATGCAGTTGAGAAATTCCAAATCTCTCGGCGTTCACGACAATCATCATGGAAGCATCAGGAACATCGACCCCAATCTCAATCACCTGTGTCGAGAGGAGAATGCGTGTTTCTCCACTTCTAAAACTGCTGAGAGTTTCTTCCTTCTCATTGCTCCTCATGCGACCGTGCAATAGCCCACAGGGATAGCCTTCAAAATTTTGCTTTATTGAATCAAATTCAGCTGTTGCAGCACGGAGTTGTGGCAACTGCTCAGACTCATCTATGATTGGATACACAAGGTAGACCTTGCCCCCATCTATCAGTTCATCCCTCATCATCTGCAAATCATAAGATTGGAACGAACAACATATTAAAAACGGAGCTCACTGCATCTACATACAGACACAGAAGAAACAAAAAGATTTAGGTTCAACAGAAGAAACAAAAGGCAAAACCATATCATCACCTGGAAGACAGTTTCAAAACCTACATCATTTCCTTCAAGAGCAAGGGTTTCAATAGGTTGCCTTCCAGGAGGCAGGTCAGTAATCTACAAGAAACATGATGTCAGCTGTGAAAAACTATATAATACCTGTGAATATGAAATTTAAAGATGCAGTAAACCAACATTTGCATGAACTCCTAAATCTCATCAGTTAAGTTTTGAAGTAGCAGATCCTCACAGCCAGGTGAGGACAGAATGTGCTACTAATTAGTAATTATTCAATAATATATTTGCATTAGTCTAGAATTAGTCCAGCGTTTATTTTGGACGTGGTACCCTATGTACTCCCTATACGTTACATGGAAAGCAACGTATCTGCAGCAGCATACCTGAGTAAGAGACATATCACCGTATAAAGCAAGTGCCAATGTTCTTGGAATTGGGGTAGCTGACATTGCAAGAACATGGGGAGCCATAAATGTTTCAGAATCAGAAGCCTCGTCTGAACTTGTATTTTCATCACTCAACTTTGAGGAAGTATATAGCTGTAAAAAAAATGTGAAATTTTGGCTTCGTAAACAAAACTTAATGTTTTTGAAACGAAAACAGAAAGGCATCAATCAACCGTAGCTAATCACCATAGGAGTTTGCTATTGACAAATTATGGTACTAACAAATGCTGAAATGTATGTCCACAAGATGCAGAGATCAGAACATGTACTCATTAAATCAGGTATAAAAGACAATATGAGAATCCTGGTAATCATATTCCTTGATCAAGAAACTTCAACCTAAGCCCACCAGCAAGAATCACAATTTCTGCGCCAGTACTAGAATAAAATAGCATACAGGAAGAAACACATTAGCTAACATTCAATGTGAACAGCAAATGCTCAGCAATTTACCTTACTATTAAACCTCCCTCTCTGTACAACTCCAAAGCGCTGCTGTTCATCGATAACAGAGATACGTAAAGCTGAAAATTCAGTTTTATCAGCTATTAAGCTGTGTGTTCCAATGACCATGGCTATCTCTCCAGTTTTCAGACCCTGTGATAGAACAAGAAAAGCAAAGATATATTAATATATGCATGTGGAACTTGAGAGTAAGTGAAAGAACTAGGGAGAACAGCTTGCATTTCGAATTATCCTTGACTCTCTTGTGGAAGTTGAACCAGTTAGCAAGGCAATATTTGGTTTCTCATCTCCATCAAACTTCTCTAGCAATGAAGTTAGGTGTTGATAATGCTGGACAGCAAGCACCTCTGTTGGAACCATGAAAGCAGCCTAGAAAGAAATGTAAAAGGTGCTGTAACTCCTGACTGAAGAAAGTGCAACAGGGACAATAATAGTTTGTTTTTCTCGTATCTTCTGTTCGTGTAAACAACTTATTATAACTCAGCAAGCTGGATTGCACTGACAACCCCTTTGATATTGAGTAAACAAGGC
Source organism: Chrysopogon serrulatus (assembly GCA_015844335.1). Lineage (NCBI taxonomy): Eukaryota > Viridiplantae > Streptophyta > Magnoliopsida > Poales > Poaceae > Chrysopogon > Chrysopogon serrulatus. Next base: position 16,912 of record JADLZL010002037.1, read on the forward strand.
AACAATATTAATGCATAGTAGTATGATACCTGAAATCCTGAACTAACAACCTCCATACATGCCAGGAAAGCAACAATGGTCTTTCCACAACCAACATCCCCCTGTCACAAACAAATAGAAACATTTGTAAGCTTATAACATATTCATAATTACATAATTTCATATATGCCACAATAAATATGAGTAACATATTTGCAGATACTGTATGCCAAATTAAAATAGAATCAAAACAGATGCAAGTATTTTGCCCCAATCCTTGTTAAGAAAAAGGGCACAACATGATACCACCACACTAAAGATTATTTCTTGATAGTTTTTAATCCATTTGATCCTTAAACACCTACTGTGTAGAAGAAATGCATTCTATAAAATGTAGAGACTAAATAAAAAATGGAGGGGATAACAGATTTGAATTTTCAACAGAAAGATATAATATTATTATACTTACTACTTTTGGAATCATAAGATATACTTACTGTTTTTAGAATCGTAAGATAAGGTGGGGTGCATATTAGAAAGTACTTCAAACAACTCCAAATAAATTCTTTAAGACAAACATGACTGAAACAGAAAATGTGCAACATATTGCAAGTGATATGATGACCACAATTAATTAGAGTCCACTAGAACATCTACACTGATGAACCAAGTCTAGAAACAAGAATGAAATACTGAAATGTTTAGTTAACAAACTTAGAAAGGTGCAAATAATAGTTACCTGCAAGAGTCTGTTCATGGGAACTGGTCTCCTGAGATCCCATATAATCTCTTTAACACCATTCAACTGACTAGGAGTAAGCGAATAAGGAAGAGCCCTCAACAATTTCTTTGTAAGAGGAGACCAATCATCTACACTAACAGTATTTAGCTCATGATTTTTGCACTTGTACAACAATTCCTCTTTCTCAACCCGCGTACCAACTGCTTCAAGCATTTGAAATAGTCTTCCCAACTGAAATTAGTCATGCTTAGTCGGGCCGACGGTGCCATGGCAACTAGGGTCGATTACACGACTTGAAAGCATTGCGCATGTTTATTTGAACAGTTAAAGAACCAAGGTATGATTAAGAGAAATTATTATGAGTTCAAAATGTGAGCATGTTAATATCCATTATTAATTAAGTCAACATAATGGGGATATATTTACTAAGTCAACATAATTAAAACCAAGCATGCCAAGCAAGTTCCAGACTAATAAGCCACATAATACAACTGAAATTTTTCACACATATACAATGAGCTCTTGCACAGATGTCAACAAGTAAATGGCTGAAAGCAACAATGAACCTGGAGGTAAAAGAAATCATCGAATATAAGCCTTCTTCGTGCAAAATCAGCTTCAGATCGATCCTTAGGTTTGTGAATACCCATGTAAGCCTAAAATTAACCAAAAATGTTATTGAATACATTATTTACAAAATCAGAAACATAGCAAGACATACAGTAATCCCACAAGTCTAAAAAATGCAATGCCTTTAACTGCCCAAAAACAGATGTCATTTTGGGCATTTACACAGTCCAAAGGAAATAACTTAGGATCAAACTCTTTTGCAATATACTCACTTCATCCATCAATGTAGGAAGAATTTTGATTTGAAAGGTCAAACTGTGCAAGTTTTTTACCACAAGTAGTCAAATTTATATAAATTTTTAGTGTAAAAACGCTATGTTGATTTTATAGCAATTGAAATTATAATGCAAAAGTTACTTAAGTTCAAACATCTACTTTTTAAGACTTTCTAAAAAAACTCCTTATACTGATGGACAGAGCAAGTATTAATAATTTTTTGCCAGGACAAATATGAACGTATTTATCATGTCCAATTAATAAATTCACAAAATAAATATTTGCCAGATAAAAAATAGTTAAACTGCACAAATTCTGGTAACAGTTTATTTATACAGCTGTATAAGTTATCGCATGGAATTCTGGATGTGATTCTTATACGGCAAATTACTACAGTAGCAGCAGCAACAACAAAACCCTTCGGACCGAAGCAAGCTGGGGTAGACTAGAGACGAAACACAACGAGAGAAGAGACAAACAAAATTTTACTAAATGATAAAAAAAAAAAACTAGAATTGAAAAAAAAAAAAAAGAGAGAGACACACGTCTTGTATTAGTTAAAATAGCATTGCTGAACATAACAAGTATGACCATTCAGTTAAAGAGATCAGCACACAGAATGGTTCACAGAGAAATCAGAAGGTAATGCGGAGCAAACATCCATATCTATGTTCATACTATAGTTCAATAAAGAAAGGTTTCCTACTATCGTTGGTGCGAGAAGAATAAATATAAAGTGAAATATAATTCAAGGTACTGCTTACATCAAAGAGATTAGGCAAATTGAATTCAACGAGAACATCGGGAGGCATAGGATCCACATCCGGGCTCAGTATCTTCAAGGCCCTGCGCACAATTGCAATATCTTTCATAACTTGATCAAACATAATAATGTGTATGTGAATGCAATACCATGGTTTTTGAGGCGTTGGGGCATCATGTGGCGCTAAGGGTACGCATGCACGCCTAGGCGCCTTCTAGGCCACGCCTAGGCAATATGACATAACTAAAACCCTGTGGCGTCCTGTGGTGCCTGGGGTACGCCTCAACGCCTAGGCGATGCCTCAAAAACCATGTGCAATACAAATAAGGTAAGTCTAACGGTCTGCAGTCATCCCTTAAAAATGCGGACCTACTGTAAGTTATTCACCAGCATCGATGAGAGGCATTTTGATATGGAAAATCATACTGCCCCAGGGTGGCTGGCACCCTCGTTAGCTGCCACAAACAATTTAGATTGAAATCAAAGTTTTAAATCTCTGGCTATAGCTGCAGCTATAGCCGGAGATAGCTGCTGGAGCGAGGAACAGCTAGGAGATTGCATTTTTAGCGCTAAGCAGCCGTAGACGCTAATAGCGCTGTTTAGCCGGAGTTAGCCGCTAAATAGGATTTGATTTAGCGGCACGCCGGCAGCTAAAGCACAGCTGGCCCATCAACACAGCTGGCCTAACACGGGAAACTCTAGAAAAAGGGCGTTGACGGCGGCTGCTGTGAACGGTGCCTGGCGTCGGCTGTGGATCAGACACGGTGGCGCGGCTCGGCCTTCGGATCTTCCCCAAGCGCGGCTCCGAGGAGGCTTCGAGCGGAGGTGGTCGGCGGGCGGCGGCGGCAGTGGCGTCAGCGGTTGCTGGGCCCGGTGTCGGCTGTCGATTGGAGATGGTGGTGTGGCATCTTCCCCAAGCGCTGCTCCGAGTCCGAGGGGCTGCTTCGAGCGGAGGGGGCAGCGATGGCAGCTTGGATCGACTCGTAGGAGCAACGGTGGCAGCTGCTCGGATCGACGCAGAGGTAGCAGCTAGATGCGGTGGCTTGATTCTGTTTTTTTTTTCTGTTTTCCAAAATCAGCTAAGTAGCTTAGCTGCATCTATCTCCGGCAATAGCTGTTCTTAGCTGATGAGGAGGACAACAGCTAAGCACCTTAGCCGGAGATTTTAAACCTTGATTGAAATTCATCTTTGATGCTGAGATTAAGAAAAAAATAGAAGTGTCACTGTCAGCACATGATGAACAGTGCCAGGTTGATTGTTTGTCTATTTTTGTTTCTTGGCATCTAGGATGAATTTCAAACTGAATTTTTGCGGCTATACTTAAATTTATGTGTACTACATATAAGATTTTTGTGATGACTTTTGAAACATTGAAACATGGTATTTAGCAACCGAGGGCACCAGTCCCCCTAGGCACCAAATCTGCACTCTTTTGATATACCCTAAAAACTTCAGCAAAAGTTGAGGGGGTAAAATGGATTTGTTACTTCTAAATTTAATTAGGAACTAATTTATCAAGGACACGACCATCATTCCAACAAACCACCTAAGCATTTCTCCTTTTTTTTCATTTCAGCCGAATTAAACTTTTAGATTAGGCATATTTGCAGATGCATAACCAATGGTTTCATGACAGTCTTAAAGTAACTAGACAAAAGACAGACATGAGACATCATGCACCAACCTAGAGATAGAAAGGCCCAGTAGACTAGGTTTTAATCCCGCTTTTGATGGGTAGATAGGGTGTGGTTTCCTGTCAAGCATAGTGCTTTGTTCCCCTTCTCCTTCAATAGCATCAATTGTGTACTCCATCAACTCATAATGGCCATTAGGAAGCGCCTTTTTTATCTGCACAGGCGGAATTAGTAGGTTATTCATCTACATATGCTGCTAAGCGGCTAATTCCTTAATCCCAATAGTTCAAAAAAAAAGTTCTTTAGAAGAGACAATATTTGCACAGTGAAGCTAGATTATGACTACTGTTACAGGAGCACTTCGATAACGGGAAAAAAAATGAGTTTTTACGGTTACAAATCAGTTTGCACTGTAGCATTATTGGAAAGAAAGGACAAAAAGGCCTGCAGGCATGGGGCATAATAATTAGGGAAAACTGCCAGAAAGGATCAACAAGTAGCATGCAAGTATGCAACAGATAACAATATTTTAGTTCACCAACCTTACCACTAACATAAACAAGATCCCCTTCTTTGTGCTTTGCTGACATACAGTTAAGAAAATATTGGGAAGAGAAACGTGTGCCACTGAAAAATTTCTTGAGGTGCAAATGGATTCTCTTCTGCTCTGCTCCGGACTGACTACACTCAACTGAAGAGCTCAATTCAGACTCAACTATGGAACAACCAACGACCACCTCAAGAAAACCTAAAGTGGACTTAACCTTGACTCCCCTGAGAACACAAAGTCACAAACAAAGTATTAACAAGAAACCGTAGTGAAATATCAACAATGGTGTACTGCTTTGTCTAGAAAATGATGGCCACAATAGAGATCTTGCAAAAAACATGATTAGTGTACAACCGTAACTATCTTAAGAATTTTACAGGGAACATGGAATTTCAGAATATTCAATATTAATGAAGTGGTGGTTTCCATTTTGTCTTGCATACTTTAAAAGCAATTGGGATCTTATAATAGCTTTCCATATTTTCTTCAGTAATCAGTAAAATTTACAAATTATTTCTTCAAAAAAATATATATATTAACGTATTCTTATTTGCTTGATCCACACACACAAACATGAATTTTCTTGCTGAACAAAACAAATCCTTTATAATTCATCATCTTAACCCCTTTTAAGAAATGTGCTAGAACATGAATTGCTTCCTTCTCATGGCGGTAAAATGAGCTAAATATTGTTGAGGAAATATTTCTTGAATAAGTGGTGATACAAGAATCATGACCAACTTCAGTGAGTTTGAAGTTCAGGAGTTGGCAGCAAGACTAACTGATCTTAAATCTTAAACTCTTATAAAGCCAAACCCCATTAGCTATTTCTCTCAACATGCCAGCTAACACCTCATCAGCCCACTATTAGATGCATTTATGGTCAAAGCATTTGCAATTATGATCAAGACACATCATGCACAGCGTGTCACGTCATCCTTTAATCTTCACTTATAATTGTTTATCTCTTTATATAAGTAATTTTATTCCAAATCACAAGCAATTTCCGCGGCAACGCGCGGGGTATTCACCGAGTATTTAATATTCTTGACGAGGCCAGGAAACAGTCCCATGCATTTTTGAGATATTACAGGATTATATCAGAAGATTCCATGCACATTTCACAAAAGATTCTTCATTGCACCATAACAATCCAATTCATCTGATGGACTAAACTGCCCCTCCTTTTCTCTTAAATTTCTGCTCCTTCTGCAAGCATTGTATGGCTCTAAACCTCTAATGAATAAAAAAAAAGAACTGGACCAGCAGGGGGAAGACCGTCCCCACCGCTTTGCACTAAGGCAAGCTGGCCCAGAAAACCCCCAAACTCTGGCTTCACCCTACAGGGCCGCACCATAATCCGGGCCGACCATGACCCACTGGATTGGCAACCACTGCAACTACCCACTGGTAGGAGGATCCAGACCAAGCACAGGTCTGGCACCCCACCATTAATTTTTGGGGTTGCCAGCAAGGGGATTTTTTTGGCTGCCACCAGGATTTGAACCCTGGTTGGTGTCTCCCTCAACTGTGGAGCTTACCATTACACTACAATCATGTTGGCAAATCTCTAATGCATAATATTTAATTACCTGGAAGATCTAACAGTACCAAATAACATAATGTACTGCCCATCTTCTATGGGGCCTTGAGGGTTTTGCAGATCTGCATAAGTCCGAGGAAAATGCTGCAATAATTTGCGAACCTATAAAAGAGGGGGGAGGTTAGTATTTTTTTTCTGATTTTACCAAGCCAAAAGGAAAGCACGAAAGAAGTGGCTTGACAGCTGATACCGTATGGAAACCACCATCCTCCAGCTGGCGATATTGCCTACTAGTTGTTCCAGGCAAGCACCTGATACTTTTATCCAGTATACTATTGTCAGAGGTTATAGTATCTGATGATGACTCGGGATGGGATTTCTTATCAACTGCTGGTTCCTGAGAAATATGCTGTGCCATGAGAGGGATCTCTTCACTGACTGAAAGATCATCTGCAGTTGTGGGTGTTTGACTCAATGGATGACACAGTCATTATGAAATTCATAAGCTGTCTCCAATGAACCTTGAATGAAATTTGTGAGGTTTTCAGAAAGCACAGTTTCTTTAAACTTCATGTTAGTAGAATCCTCATACAGTTCAACAGGCGATGCATCACCAACTTTTATGCATGGAAACTTTGCAGCAATTTCTGGGAAATCAATTTCTTTCAAGGCACTGATCAACTCTGCAGAAGATTCCCCGGGGGCTCTTTGTTGCGCAACTAAATCTTGTGGATTATTATAACCCATCAAAACAGACACCTGCAGTAGTAATATATTTTAGAGAAGCTCAGTTTTTGCAGAAGGAAAAGATGAAGAGTAAATAGTTTGTTGGCCAAATCTTAAAGTAATAATGGGGTTGGAGCTGGAATTGACCCTTGGAGTGTGCTTTAAAAATTATGCAACTCTTATGGGTTGAAACATGCCAGAACCTCAGGTGAAAAGAAGAAACAAACACAAAAATGCACATTCTGTAAAATCAACATACTTAAGTAGCGTAATCCCTTAAGACCTAAAACTAAACTACAGAAGCAATAACAAATCATAAACAAATGGCAAACAAATAAGTGTTGCTGCTCTTTGCTAATCATTTCTCCGACGCTCGGTCCAGTATATATCCAACAAATGAGTAGATAAACTCAATGCCATCAATGATACAAATGAATGTTAAAATTAACAGATTCTATCAAACCACTTACTTTTTTAAGGAGCTTTGAACACCACTCCAACAGCTTCCGGTATGATTCTACTGGTATAGTCTAGAACCGAGAGAATTCCTAAACCTGCCGTACAATAGATTCTGTAAACATCCTCATCACTAGTCTCTACTCATAAATACAAATTTCAATACAACTTTGCGGATAGGGTACTGGAGAAATCCTAAAATATGAACATATAAGTACAAAACAATACCTCATTTTGGAAACGATCATTCTCGAGCGCCCCCTCCGAAACTCCAAAGAGATTACCCTAGCTACAGGGGCGGGACCAGTGAAGGACATGAGTGTACTGTGTGCACATGTACACCCGATGATGATATAATTCCTGCAAAAAGTTCGAAGTTAGTAGGCATCAAATAGTGGTAGCCGGCGAAGGGACCAACGGAAGAGAAGGGATGGGAATACCTGGTGGGTGTCGTCGCCGGCGAAGGGGCCAACGGAAGACCTCGGCACCTGGCGTCGGAGGCGGCGGTAGCCCCGTCGTCGCAGTCCCGAGGAGATAGAGAGGTGGGGAGAGAGAGCGCACGCGGGCCGTGGGGTGAAGGTGGACGGCTGCGGCCTGCGGCGGACGGCGGTAGCCCAGACCAGGGTTCTTAGGCCCAGGTTCTTGGGCCGGTTATTTTTTACGGGAAAAAGTCTATGCTCCCTTAATTTTCGCGAAAGTCTAATTTTTTCTCCCTAAAACCCAAAACCGGATAAACAACCTCCCTCAACTTTTTAAACCATGCATTTTTCCTCCCTGGAATGGTTTTGATAGTGGTTTTGCTACAGTGACGGTGGTTTTGTCTTTTTCTTTTTTATTTATTTCGGCCAAACTTTTGAAAAATCATAGTAAATCATAAAAAAATCATAAAATACAAAATTTAATTTTGTTAGACTTCATATGAGTACATCTACACAGTAAATATATAATATGGTATGCTTTAGTACAAAATTTTTGCTAGTCTTTTTCTTTTTTATTTATTTTGGTCGAATTTTGAAAAATCATAGTAAATCACAGAAAAATCAAAAAAATGGAAAATATAATTTTCTTAGACTCCACATGAGTAGATCTACAAATAAACATATAATATGATATATTTTAATATAAACTTCTTGTTGTAGCTTTTGATCTATGCTTTTTACGTAATTAATTAAAATAATTCATAAATGTAGCTTCTATAATTATTTTGTTGCACTAAAGCATACCATATTATATATTCACTGTGCAGACCTACTCATGTGGAGACAAAAAAATTGAATTTTCCATTTTATGATTTTTCTATGATTTACTATGATTTTTCAAAGATTTAGCAAATAAATAAAAAAGAAAAAGACTAGCAAAAACTTTAAACTAAAGCATAACATATTATATATTTACTGGGTAGATCTACTTATATGAAGTCCAACAAAATTAGATTTTCTATTTTATGATTTTTTGTGATTTACTATAATTTTTCAAAAATTTGGCCAAAATAAATAAAAAGAAAAAAGACAAAACCACCATCACTGTAGCAAAACCACCATCAAAACCACTTCAGGAGCAAAAGCGCATGGTTTGAAAAATTGAGGGAGGTTGTTTATCTGGTTTTGGGGTTCAGGGAGAAAAAGTAGACTTTCACAAAAGTTAAGGGAGCAAAAGTAGACTTTTCCCTTTTTTACGAGATTCTTATTTCTTTCTTTCCCTTTTTACCTTTTTTATTTATTTATTCTCTCCCTGATTTCGTATTTATCCACTCCATGTCCATGGTACACCGCTAATAGCTAATGGCTAATGGAACATTGATATATCACATAAATAAAATAGTAATAATATTTATTAGAACACTGTAATTAGGCAAAAAATGTATTTTATTAAGGTGGAACATATTTTGTCCTAATTAAACTACAAACCTTTTTTTTGTTTGAACTTGGAGTTTCATTTGAATTTGAACTACAAACCTTTTTAAATTAGAAACAAAGACATTTGACAAATTTTCACCTTTTTTTTTCCTAAACATGGAATGTTCTCGTAAACTAGGGATATTGTTTTGCTCGATAAGATGAGATCTTAACACATTAGAAAAATGTTCTAGGTGCACATCCGGTAACTAATGAAAATTATCAAGTTTCCATATCTTGTGGAAAAACTTAAGTATTTCTACGTTTTTCTTATAATTTTCATGCTAGGGTAGCTAGGGTTGGAACCTAGGTTATGAAACTCCTTTTGTGCATTAGGATAGTTTCACTTTGTCGACCTTAAGCACATGAATGAACTTGAGTAAGTGATGTACTTTGCGGTAGTAAAACCAATATGTACGCTCTAGTTAAACATTTCGTCATGTGGAATCGTGAGTGCAAGAACAAAAAGAAGGCTCGACATGATGGCAGGATAGGAGTGGACACAATCTGCAGTTATTAGTGTTGAACATAACAATGTGCCAATGTGTTGAGGAAACAAGGGATGTTGTCCTTAGATGCAACTAGATGTCACATAAGTCACAAATGTTTTTCCTTATAGGTAGAACATTTTGTTAAGTACCCTTTGTGGCAAAATATTTTTCTTAGCTTCATTGTCGAATGTGCTTCCCCTCACCTTGTGGGTTTCTCTAGGAGGAACCCTACCTGCATCATCGTTTACCTCTAGGGGCATTGCCATGGAGTTTCCAATCCACTTTAGTGGTGATACATGTGGGTCATTTTGGCACTTGTCTACAAGCATTAGGTCATTCACGATGCTATACTTCTTCGATGTTGTTGCTTGTGTTGAGAGGTGCTAGTGTCCCTCTTAGTTTGAGCTTGCAAGGATAAAGTCAAACCTGCTCGTTGTGACATGTGAGGTGTGATAATACTAGGCAACGATGGCTTGTTGTGATCTCCTATCTAGTTGTGGTGTTATAAGCCACGTGTAGGTGTGGGTTTTGCATTGGTTGATGTCTCTAACACAGGGATTCAAAACTATTAGTCTCCATGGTGATAAGCTCGGCAGCCATGACTTGTGGTGGATTCCGTTTTTTCTTGAGTTGCCACCAAGTGTCAACGTGGCGCTAGGTTAGTGAATCTGTGTTGTTCAAGGTTTTTATGGGTTTTCCTTCAACAAATTGTGTCGTGGTAAGTTTTTTGGGCTCTTTTTCTTATAATAACAGATCAATTATTTATTTTTAGTGAATTGCAGGAGTTCCCCGCCTTTGAAGAGGTTTGTTCAAAAAAACAAAGATGGATAGACCCACCAGATAAAACGAGGGATACTTGTTGGATCGTCCGGTGACGTAGAACCAGTGTCCATGACATAGATGTCAACGGCCGGATGCCTCGCAACTCACAATATGATCCGGTGGTACGTGCTGTCGTTCTTACGATACATCGATATCCCATGCGCAGCCAGAATTAGAGAATTTCCCATGAGCAACAGTGGAACACAGTGGACCATATAACGAACTTCAATTAAATCGCAAAGTGCATGCTACAGCGAGTACACGAAACGGAAGCTTAGAATGGAAATCAGCAGCACGACCAGGTGGAAGCAGCAGACACGAGTCGCGTCGCTGGCCCTGCTGACATGCGCGTACTCGGCCGGGAGGGGCATGTCGTCCACGGGCAGCGAGCACGCCGCGGCTGGCCCCGAATCTGCCGCCGCCGCCCGCGACACCCGCGGCGGACGCCTCGTCCACCGCCATCAGGGCCTGGATCACGGCCGTGGCCGTCGCTCCGTAGCGCGTGGCGTTGCGCTGCAGCAGCCACATGAGCCCCATGAGCTCGCAGTCCCGGTCACTCTCGCCCGACCGGATGCTCTGCTTCTTCTTGCCCGCTGCATCCGCGGCAGCGCCGCCGCCGGGACTAGTAGTGGCCTTTATCTGCGATGAATGTCAAGAGAATTGCGTGAGGTCCCACGCACTGAGCGACGTTAACCCAAAGGGGAACAAGAACAAGGTAAAACTTGCAATTTACGTTCCATTAGCAGACGGAATTAGGTTTATGAATGCAGAGAGAGGAGACAAGCCCGCTACTGTTCGCACACGTGGATTTATACGCGCCAAGTATGTTGCGACACAGAAGCCTTTGGAAGTAGCAGTACACACTAGTGATTAGTGTACTAATCTTTTCTATCTTCATGTGGCACACCCCGCGACATGTCTCGGAAACCAAGTTTAACTTGTGGCCATATATGCTCGGTTGTTGATAAAGCAAAGCGAGCTAATCTCAGTTAGAACGGCCGGATGATCTTTCCACAAAAGCATATATGATTCCTCTAATGACACCGAGACAGGGAGACCCTTCAGGGAGGGAAGAAAGAGGGAGTGGAGCTCATCTCTGGGGCCAATGTTCATGCAATCAAAGTGGGCAGAGGGAGTGCACGCATGTTCCAGCAAATCATTCTCCGGACTCCAGGCCCTACCCAACAGGTACGGAATTCGGACCTCATGATTTATGGCCACTCAATCACTCACTCACGCAGTCACACTCCAATCATGCTAACAACTAGATATAGGCAAAACCGGAGCTTGTAGACCGAGACACTAGCTACTGTAGCCCCGTGGGTGCAGTGCCGATCCGTCCAATGCTTGCATTCGACGCGACGACGCCATGTCGTCTCAAAGGCATGTCAGGCAGGCAATAGAATATGGACAATGCGCAGTGTATAGTAGTAGTCTAGTGTCTGGTGCTGGTGATCAGTGAAGCTTTCATTCCTTGTGTGTCCTACACCTGCTACCAACTCCTACAACAAACACCGTATTGCCAGATCAAAGCTTGCAAGACGATCGAGAACCCTCCACGGACCCTGACAGACGATCTGATGAGCTCGAAATGGAAATGGACGGATCATTTAATGAGCAGTGACCAGACAGAAATGGACGGTAACGTTCATGCACGAAGGCTTTGGATCGGAGTTACCAGGTGATCATCAGTCAGGTCAGCTATTAATTCGATCTTACCGTGGTAAGAGCAAGAAGGCATTTGGAGCAGCCGGGGACGCCCGGCAGCGCGCAGTCCATCTCCAGCCTCCTCGCCGCCGCGTCGGCTGGCGACCACAGCCCACCATCGGCCGGCGGGGGTCCGCACGTCAGCCGCCTCAGCCTGACACCACAGTAGCAGAACGCCACGTCGCACGTCCCGTTGCCGCCAGGGGGCGGGGCAGCGCCGCTCCCGCCGCACGCAGCGCGCGGTCCGTGGCGCCGGCGCACGCCTCGGAGTCGTCGGGGGCAACGGCATGTCCACGGCGGCCGCGGCCGGGGACGACCTCGCGGGCGGCCGCTCCGCGAGCGCGGCGGGCGCGTAGGCCGCGAACAGCCACGCGGCCAGCGCGGGGGCAGCAGCGCAGCCTCGGCGGCAGCGCGCCGTCGTCGGCGTCGCAGGAGGACCGCACGGCCGGGAGGAGCGCCGGGGAAGGCGCGAGCGGGCACGTGGACGAGGAACCCGCCAGCGAGTCCGACTGCTCGGGGAACGCCGGGATCGTGCCCCCGGGACGGCGGCGGTGGGCTGCACCGGGGTCGCCGACGGGAAGATCAGTGCCGGGTCGATTGGCGCCGGGTCCGGCAATGTGGTGGCCGCGGCGGTGCGTGGATCGCCGCGCACAGCAGGAGGTGCGAGGCGGCGGCGGCGGCCACGTAGTGGAGGAGGAGCAGGGTAGAGCGCGCGCGGCCAAGGGGAGGCATCGCGCTCGTGGCGCGCAAGCGCACGCGTGCTCCCGTCCGTGCACGCGCGTGGGTTGGTTCTGTTTGGTTTGAGAGGGTGGCCGATCGAGGCCGAGTGAGAGTGATCACTTCACTGATCGAAGCAACAAAGGTAGGGGGGCTATATGGAGGGTATGATGAGAGGATGCTGCGTGCGCTTTGCGGTTGTTTCTGAGCCAGCCAGTGAGCCAGAGAAGAGAACCCTCTCGCGTATGATGGCATGGTAGCGTGCGTGGTTCTTATAACGGCCTCCCGGACGGCAAACCAGCTGCAGCCTTATGCAAAGTTCGTTCCAGGTAATTTTCCTTGCATTCGACATCTCGTACACGCCACACGAATCTGTAGTCTAGACTTCAATTTAGCAGCTGATAGAAGCCAGCATTTTTTTTTTCCCACCAACTTGAATTTTACTATTTCACTTCTCATTTTAGCAGGTAGCGCTTTCTTAGCTTTTGGTGTTGTCTCTCTGGCACCACAGATTCGCACTTCAGTCTGTACCCATGCTCCTCTCTCATTTGTGAGGAACTGAGGATCAAGAATTCAAGATCAATGCCCAATTTTGTCATGGCTTCGTCATTGTTTCGTGAGCAGATCATAGCCACGACCCTTGGGCCTTGGCCAACCGACCTCTTTCAACCAGCCTGGAGGCTATAGACCTTGGACCGGGCTGGACGGCATGTGGATGTAGTATAAAAAAAAAGGACGGTTCAGCAACGCGTGCCTGCAGTATATATCCATACAAATACACAGTACAAGCGTAAAGCTAGAGCAACGCCATCATACGTGCCTCAATGCCTAAAAGCAGACAAAAAGGGAGTACTGAACAGCTCTCATCCAGTGATAACGCACCTGCATTTCACTACTTTGAGTAATACCCTCTTACTAATGATGACGCCCATCATGTACTCATCGTCGTTTGGTAAATGTATAGACTCCTCAAAGCGTATTCACCACGTCAATGAAGATGCATCATCCGTTCGTTCGCCAAGGACAGTGAAAAGAGCGAGTGACAACAAGAAAAAAAAAAAAACCCCAGCCAGCGTTGGAGAATTGAAACGCGGCGCCCAAGATGCGGAACACGTACGCGCGGACGCGGGGCGTCGAATCAGCAGGCAGGCAGGCATGTGGCTGGCCGCAGGGCGCAGGCAGCATCAAGCAGCCGCGAGCAAACGATGCCCGCGCCGTGCGCGCATCCAGTGCTAGTAGTACTAGTACTAGTAAAAACTGCAGCCAACCACACGCTGGTCTCCGCAGGGACGACGTGAGCGGGGGCGCGTGATGGCATGGCCGGACCGGATGGGAGACCTGCCGGCGGCCGCATGCGGGCAGGCAAGGCGGGGCGGGTCCGTCTTAAAAGCAGCACAAGAGCCACGTCGCCGGGGCTTAATTTTTGTGCGTGGACGTGTGCTGCGGCTGTCGGTCACGGACTCACGGGAGGAGGCACCGGCGCTTCAAGCGAGACGGGCCGAGGACGCAACGGAATGTTTTTGTTGGCTGTTGCGCTCCTGCCTCTTGCAGATTCCTCCAGCTTGTTTCCATCGTAGTATATGTAGGAGTATGGCTCACGGTCACGACTTAAAGTTGAGCTGTTCCTTCCATAGTACTCCTACTCCCACGGCTCTCGTCAGCCTCGGTAAGCAGTAACATGCCGGGGTCACGCGTGTCACTTATTAAAAAGGACAAGGTTGGTGTTGGTGTCTTGTTATTTCTTTCTCTGTCTTTATCCTTCTAGAAATTTGAACAAAAACGATAGAAAGGCAAGTAGCCTCTGTGCAAAATCATTCTGAATTGGAATTTCAGGTTCGTGGGGAATGAGGTGATCTTAGCGATCTCTCTTTCATAGTAATATTTCCATTTTCTCAGCATTGGTTTCCAACCAAATGTACTATTTGATGCTACTATTTCTCTATATCACATTTGCTGTCTCAAATCAGGATTAATTCCTCTATCAAGGTAGTAGAGCGCCATCATACTCTGAAGCCATGCAATGCTTTGCGGCTTGTGCGGAAGTATCCTTGCAGTATCAATATCTGCTATGACAGATAGCAACACTCTTGTTTTCAGCATTAACTAAAACAAACCACAGATATGATATAATTGTTGATGCAACTGACAACCTTCCTACTAGGTATATGATCAGTGATTGTTGTGTTTTGCTGAACAAGGTAACTTTATTTTTGCTGTTGTAAGTGATGCACGCTATACTTGATAAATTCTTGCTCTTCCATGTTAACTTGTTGCCAAGTAAATTTCCCCATCAAATATGATATAGTGTAATAACTGTTTATTGATTGTAATCATCCATTGATCAATCACTTACATTTGATCTAGGTGCAGCCACTTGTATCTGGTGCGGCATTAGGTTTAGAAGGGCAGGCAAGTATCTTTTTTTTTTTTGACAGAGGAAAAAGACCCTGCTTATATAGAAAGCATAGTTTTCGATACAAACGCACACTAACACTGACTGGGGTTACCAGTTATCACAGTACCAAGATAAAACATTCGAGACGAAAACAACTGTAAAAACAGCAAAAGAACGACTACAGCCACCGGTCAGATGACCCCTTCTACTTCCAGCGATTTCAGGCGATCCCAGAACGTCCGCAACCACTCGTTCAGCTTTTCTACACTTGCATCAACAAATCTTGCATCTTGGGTCTTGAGTAGTATGCGCCATCTTTGAATGAGCTGGAAAATTTTGCGAAAGATGTCATACGAAGAATCAGGAAATCTTTTCTCTATGCACATTTTATTTCGAACAGTCCATAGTCCCCATAAAACTATCACAAACATGAACAATTTCACATGATAATCCCTGCACTCCAAAGTTAACCAATTTTCAAAGAAGTCATTTAAACTTCGGGGACATCATTCCCAGCCCAAAGCTTCCTTCACACAATACCAAATCACCCTGGAAATATGACAATCAAAGAAGATGTGGTCACCTGTCTCCTCCACTCCACATAAACAGCATTTTCCATTCCCCTTCCATTCTCTCTTCTTTAAATTTACCCCAGTTTGAAGTTTGTCTTGGACAGCAAGCCAAAAAAACACTTTCAGTTTATTTGGTAGCTTGCCCTTCCATAATTTTTTCATTCTTCTATTGATTACACCTCTAAAAACCAGTCTTCTATACATGGATCGAGTAGTATAGCTCCCAGACTTCTCTAAAATCCAGCAGAAACAATCAGATTCATTGTTGAGGCTGTAACAATCTAACATTTTGACAAGCCTCTCCCATTCAGAGAAGTCAAATTCCCCCAATGGTCGCCTAAATTCTATCCTCCAACCATCCCCTGCCCAACAATCATTGACCAAACAATTCTTATCAATACACAAATCATAAAGAGATGGAAATTCAAGTTTTAGAGGTATATTGTCAACCTAGACCTCTTCCCAGAATCTGCAGTTTTGACCATTGTTAACTTTTGTTTTGCAACCCCACTTCAGTTTGTCTCTAGTATTAATCACACCCTTCCGAGGCGGGAACCCACCCCAACTCTAGATTGCCAGAAGGACCCCTGCCTAAGGTATTTCTTTTTCAAAAACTGACAGCATAAGTCCTCCTTATCATCTTTTAGAATCCTCCATCCCCATTTGGCAACTAAAGATTCGTTCATAATTCTTGTTTCCATGATCCCCAGACCTCCCATGTCTTTAGGAATACACATATCTAGCCATTTAACCATATGATATCTAAATTTGTTATCACCCCCTTGCCAAAAAAAAATTGGCTTTGATAGAGTCCATTTGCTGATGTGTTAACTCTCGAAACAGATACACTCCCATAGTATAGATTGGAATGCTACTTAGGGAAGAGTTAGTTAGGACCAATCTCCCTCCTGATGTCAGATTGTTCCCCTTCCATGGTTGAAGTTTTTTCCTAATCTTCTCCGGTATCCTCCTCATGACTTGGGTTCCTAAGTGTTTATCAGATACATGGATCCCCAAATAGATTATAGGCAGATTACCAACATTACAATTCAACATTCTAGCCACCCTATCAGTTTCTCCTTGATCTAAACCCACTGTATAAACTTCTGACTTGTGGAAGTTGATTTTCAACCCACTCATCCATTCAAAGCAATATAGTATGAATTTGACATTCATTATGGATCTATCATCATATTCCATAAACAAAATAGTGTCATCAGCGTATTGAACCTGTGTTAGCCCCCCTTCTACTAGGTGTGGAACCAGACCTCGGACATGTCCTTTATATTTTGCTGCATTAAGCATATGAGTTAAAGCATCCCCTACCAAATTGAAAAGCACTGGTGATAGTGGGTCTCCTTGCCTAAGACCCCTATGTGTTTTAAAATAGGCCCCATTTTCACCATTGATGTTGATGCAAACTCTCCCCCCTCTTACGGTGTTCATAATGTTATTCTTAAGATCATTCCCAAAACCTTTCCTATCCAATACCTCCTCAAGAAAATCCCATCGGCAAGTATCTTTCTTTCCAAAGATATTTCATTCGTTCATTCATTGACTTCTGACTGTTGACTGTTTATCATCATAATGTAAGTCCATGCTATCGCTGCCTATTTCCAAGTCCACCACCCATGGCAGCCTGCCAGAGATGCTCAGACAGTGGTGTTCTTGGGGTTGGTAGGTATAACACTGTAGAAGCTCGTCATTGCTAGTACAGTGGGCAAAATCTTACTTAGATTTTTTTTTGTCAACCTGTTTAAAATTCATCAAACTTCTCTGTTTATATGATGTGGACTTCAGCCCAAATAGGAGATTTCAACTCATGAGTTCGTGGCTTCAATGTTGTGTAATTAATCTTTTTTCATGTCCGTAATGATCCTTGATTATTTAGTGGTTTGTTTCTTCAAGATTTTCTTAAATATTGTAGTATCTCGCTGTGCTTTTACCCAGAAATCAGTGTAGACACCTCACTTAAGTTAGCTATTTGTATAATTAGTTTTTAGTGCTTGCAGCTATCTATGATTAGTGCCTTGTTAGTTACTTATTAGACATAGTTTCACACCTGGTGTACTAACTACTGTTTTGTTTACTAGTTCCTGGAGTGATTGGTTACTTACAAGCTCTGGAGGCTATAAAGGTTGCAACTGGTGTTAGTGAACCCCTATGCGGAAGAATGCTACTATTTGACGCACTCTTTGCTCGTATTAGAATTGTATTATGTGACTTCGCTCTGTAATTTTATTGTGTCTTTGAATGCATTGTCACAATGCATCCTAATCCAGCACCATCGCGGGATGGCAATGCTGCATCCTCCTATCTAGTTTTAACTTTCACCTTCTTTTGACCCCTGAAAAAAAAACTTGCACCTTCTTTCTAGTATATTTTTCTTTCTAGTATATTTATCGTAGATTCAAGTCTGGTACATAAATTACAATAGTGGGATAGGATCATGTTGCCAATAATGTTTTAGTATAAAAAAGAATTGAAATTGGTTCTCACAAGAATGTAATCCTTTATAGGATCATTATCGGCATTAATGAGAAAATTTTGACTCTTTTCTTATGAGAACAACCTTTACATTCTATTCTGTTGTATCCTTATATGTGATGGTCACATCTTGATTGTGCCTCATAAAGTTTAGTTTTGTGCTTTTGAACCAATATATAATACCTTTGAGTTATTTAGATTCTGGGAACATAGCTTTTGCTTGCGGGGTTTAAAAGTCCCCTGTCTTAATGTCTCCGGACACCTTCGCATAAAGCTGGTAATGAACCTATTCCCGGCAGGCCAGCACCAGTAGTTAGTGTTACAAGCCTTCTAACTTTAAAGGAATTTAATTGTGAAGTAGCCACCAAAGCATCTGCATGATCTTGCCTTGTTTCTTCTCCCACTCACTGTTTAGTCGCCAATGGCATTTGAAACCCTGTTTGAGGACTCATCCTATTTGCAGGTGGTCTGCAGTTATGTGGATTATGGTCATCCCACAAATTATTAACATCTTCTGATCCTTTGAAGTTGTTTGCATTGCTTAGACGCTTAGCTATATAGGACTGTCTTAATATAGCTCATTATCAAGTATATGCATATCTGCAGGTTAAGCTTCATGGAAGCTCTCCAGATTGCACCCATTGTGGTAAAATTCCCTTTTCATAGAACAAGATTTCCAGAAGTTTGACTATGAGCACTTCACTCAGTCACCAATGTCGATAAGGTAATGTGAATGGATGCGTTCAGATCATATCAAGAATGATCTTGAAATCTTTGTCCTCATCGATCGTTACATTTCTTTCGCAGGCAGTACCAAGTGTGAACCTACTCCCAGAGAACGCCTGAATCACTAGAGATTAAAAAAACTGGTTGACAACAGTGAACCTCATCTATTATTGGACGTACGACCGGCACACCACTTCCAAACAGCTTCGATTTCTCCATCTACGAACATCCCGCTCTCCTTGTTGGAAGAGAAGCTACCTACACTTGAAACCTCGCTGCGGGGAAACTTGGGAGAAGCATCGGCCTTGGTTGTCCTGTGTAGAAGAGGCAATGACTCTCAGAGAGCCGTCAAGCTTCTCCACGAGAAGGGATTTGCTTCTGCGAAGGTTATCATCGATGGGCTGTAGGCGTGGGGACGAGATGTTGATCCTGATTTCCCTCTGTACTAGAGGAATGGATGCAACAATTATATCTCCTATGAGGATGCACGATAAAGGTCAAACATTTACATAGGACAGATGAGCTTGTGGGAGTGAATTTTCCCACGCGATTAGCTATTGTTCTCGGCTTAAGAACGATCTATTTGTTTTGGTTCCTTGTAACAGTTTGAATGCAGCCAGAGTTGCTGCTGTTGCAAGGACGAGAACTTTGATGCTATTATGAGTGGGGATAGGACCCCACGACCCCCGGCGTCCTCAACAGGCGACTCGGGGCGACCCCGCCGGGCAAGCGCCCCCTCCCCTCCCCGCCTCTCCAGGCCGCCGTCGCCGCCTTGGCCTTGGCGGTGGCGGCGGCCAGCGGGCGGTCCCCTAAAAACCGGAGCCCGCTCGCACCTTCCTCTCCCTCCTCCCTCCCTCTCCCTCACCGTCGCTCCTCGTACCTTCCTCCCCCCTCCACCACCGGCGGCGGCGCGGCGGCCGGCCGGATCCGCCCTCCTGGGCCGGATCTAACGCCCGCCCCGGTTCTCCTGGCGGCGGGCTGCGGCCGGCCGGGTGGCGGCCCCTGCACCTTCCCGGTGGCGCTTAGCGGCGGCGGCCAGATCCGCCCGCCTGGCGCTCCGGCGGCCGGATCTTCTCCAGCGGTGGCTGCGGGGGGTGGCGGCGGCCCTCCACCTTCCTCGCTTCGGCGGCGCTTGGGCCGTGGGCGAGGCTTGGCGTCTGCGCGACGTCGCCGCTGCCGTCGCGGTTGGGGCGCCCCGGGCGCTCCGTGGGCGTGGGGAGCCCGACGCGGGCCACCGGTCTTGCGCGCCCGGCGTGAACACGCCGGTTCGTGTTCGTGGTGTCCGCGTCGGCGCCCGGCTACGACGTCACCGGATGCAGGCCCCCCTTGGTACATTTACGCCGCCACGGTGGTGTCACAGGCCCCGGTGGCGGGCGATGGCGTCTTCGCCGGGTGGGTGGCGGTTGGTGGCCGGCTTTTTGCATGCGGGGCGGCCACCTCCCCTTCGACGTCACCTGTGGCCGACGGCGGACAGGGGTGAAAACCCCGCCAGGCTTCTTGCCTTGGGCTGACGACGGTGGCGCGCCGGCGTCATCACCTTCTTGGAGGCGTCGTCATTGCTGCGTTCGTCGTTGGAGGTTCTTTGGGCAACCCACGGCTCGCACCAACTTGGCCGGATTACGGGCGTTGGCCCCGCCTTGGCCTCAAGGCCGGCGGCGATGGCGTCCTTGGTGGTCACCGGGGCGTCACCCCCTTCACGGAGGTGTCGTTGAAGAATCACATGGCTTTTTATTTGGTTCCCGGCGTCCTGCGGCGAGTGCCCGGAGAAACTCCTAGCGCGTGCCTTTGTGCTTCATGTTGCTCCTCACTTTGGTTCGTTTTGTTAGCGGGTGGTGTGGTTGCGTCGTTGCTTGGGCGGACGCTTTGCCGCCGATGTCGCTTAGGCCCCTCTCATGCAGATGCTTAGCCGCTGAGATTGTGTTGGCCCCATCCGTGGATGCTTTGCCGCGTTGATGGTCTTTCGTAGTTGCCGAGGCCCCCTCCCATGCGGATGCTTTGCCGCCGCTGCGGCGTGTTGGCCCCATCCGCGGATGCTTTGCCGTGTCGATGGTTGTAGTTACGGCGGATGCTTTGCCGCCATGGTCCCGGTGGATGCTTTGCCGCCGTGGGTCGTCGCTTTTCCGGTCACACCACCCCCCGCTACCGACTTTAGTCTTGAGTATTCTTTTTAGGTTCACTTGCTTGTGGTTGTATGGTGGAGGTTCACCCCCTTCTTTTTCTTGTTGTTCGTTGTGTTTGTGGGATTCGCCGGTAATCCTCGGATTACTTGTGAATCTGTTGTATCTTCCCACTTCTACTTAATGAAGAACGTGCAATGCACGCTTTCGAAAAACTTTGATGCTATTATTTGAGTGCTAATTTTAGAATACCGTGTAAGGATAGCGCTGGCAGCTAGTATCCTGCTTAATCCGAACAAGATGTCATGCAAGATTCGAAACAATGCGAATCATCGCCGAAGAAATTGACGAGACATAGACCTATATACAGCATGTGCAATCAATCAAACAAGTACTCCCTCATGTACCTAGAATCCAACGACTTGCTTAATAGTAATTTACATGAAGCGGTGCAAGCATCGTGTAGGTCCGTTACCGTGGCCGGAGAGACTGGAGCTGGTACTGGACCAGCCGGGCTGCTGGTGCCGCGCAGCGCACGGGCCGGGGTGGTGTGCGCATCTGACCCTGTTGCGCCTACCAAGGGCACGCGTCCTCATCGTCCACAGTTCCACACATCTTGCAGCCGTCACGCCGCTCGCTGAAACGATATATATATAGCGGCGCTGCCCCGTGCGCCGCCCGTTTTTGCACTTTCTGGGCTTTCGGCTTTTATATGCCAGCGAGCCTCGCCTTGCATTCAGCCTCAACAGTTGTAAACTCGCAACCTTAATAATTTGTAATGGTTAACACCTGGTTATATGGTTGGGCCGAGCACTCGTAAGCGGAACTACAGTGGTGGTGCCAGCAACAATACCGAAAATGTGAGACTCACATTGTCACAATGAAGGCAATCTTGAATCTTTGGCAGTGAAAAACTAAGCTCCGTCACTGTAGATGATCCAGTCCGTATCACGCTTCCCACTGCCTGCCTTTCCACACTTCCCACACAGAAGAGAAGACTCTACCAATGACCAATCCTAATAAAGATATAAATGGTAAGTACTCTTATCCGATCGCGATTCCCCGAAGATACTTGAAATCCTTGCCATATAGTAGTCTACTACCGTTCGGGTGGGCGGACGCACCGGGCTGCTACATACGAGCCACGGCCCTCAGTGGCGAACGAGGTGCCGATATATATAGTTGTATACAAGTGCTACTACAGGCGCGTATGCCGTGCTATTCCTCGTCCGGTTGCCGATGGATGGGCTCGTGGGGAGCAGCGAGCGAGAGATAGATCAGATGCTTGCTAGCAACTAGTAGTAGCTTTTTCTTTTGCGAGGGAAGCAACTAGTAGTAATAGCTACTAGCTGGTACATTTAGTGGAGTCCAGAGATTAGTCTACAGTATAAGCGGCTGCATAATCGATCGGTGGCAACCATGAGAGACGAAGAGGGGCGACGTGGGGTGGTGATCCGGGAGTACAATCCCGAGACGGACCGCGACGGCGCGGAGGCCGTCGACCGGGAGTGCGACGTCGGCCCGGGCGGCGGGATGTCGTTGCACGCCGACCTGCTCGGCGACCCTGTCGCGCGAATCCGCCACTCATCGCACTACCGCATGCTGGTACGTGCGTATAGTTGTGCTGCGGCGATCTGCATGTTTATTAATTGCACGTAGCTGATTGTTTTGGATGCATCTTCATCTTCATCTACGCATGCATCCTCATCTTGGCATCTTCAATTGGTGCTGGGCGATACCTTTTCAAGCGCGCGCTAGCTTTTGCTTGACCTGGAGTTCTGGACATGCATGCATCACGAACAGGTTGCTGAGACGACGACGTCCGGGCCAGGCCGCCGGATCATCGGTCACATCCGGGGAACCGTCAAGGCCGTGGCCTCCGCCAAGAGCCGCCCTGGAGCACCCGCCTTCGCCAAAGTCGGCTACATCCTGGGCCTCCGCGTCGCGGCCTCCCACAGGTGAAGTTGCTGTCCTATGTTTCTACCGTCGCAAGGGACACGACACTTTCCATGCTAGCTAGCTGCTGTGAAGTCAAGAATCTGAACTACTAATAAATGTTCGGCCCTGGGCATGCATGCAGGCGGATGGGCATCGCGTTGCAGCTCGTGCGGCAGCTGGAGCAGTGGTTCGAGCTCATGACCGCCGACTACGAGTACATGGCCACCGACAAATCCAACGAGGCGTCGCTGCGTCTCTTCACCGGCCGATGCGGCTACATCAAGTTCCGGACGCTGTCTCTGCTCGTGCACCCAGTGCACTCGCACCGCCTCAAGCTGCCGCGCCGCGCCACGGTCGTCGTTCGCCTTGGAGCCCGCGACGCCGAGCGCCTGTACCGCAGCCGGTTCGCGCACGTCGAGTTCTTCCCCGCGGACATCATCGGCGACTCCTGAACTACACGCTCTCCCTCGGCACGTTCCTGGCGATCATCGGCGGCGACGACGACGTCTACGAGTGGGGCGGTGACGTCGACCGCTTCCTGGCGTCCCCGCCGGCATCGTGGGCCGTGGCGAGCGCGTGGGACTGTACGTGGCGGCGTCTTCCGGCTCGAGGTGCACGGCGCGTCGCGCCTGCGCCGCGGCGCCGCGGCAGCGAGCCGCGCGCTGGACCGCCTCGCCAAGTGGCTGCGCGTGCCTTCCGTGCCCAACTTGTTTCGCCCGTTCGCGGGTCAACATGGGGATGGTTCAACCATGGATCGAACCGGCGTCGAACCATCGATCCATCTAATGTGTGCAGGAGCGGTGGTTAGCCCATTTAAAGTTCTCTGCTTGCCCCGGCTGCCCCAATGGATATCGTGGTTCGAACCATCATCTGACGTGTACGTACAGACTAACAGACCTACCGGAGGTATGTGCACGTACAGAGCTAAGATGAAGCCATTTAACTGGTTGCCGGAGGTATACGTGCACGTACAGAGCTAAGATGAAACTATTTAACGTGTACGTGTACATATATGTTTCCCAGTGTTTCTCAATGAATCATTCAAATAGACAAATAAGAAATACTAAAAGGTTCCATATGATATACGACATAAATATGAATGAAATAGATAGACATTTGTTCCCTAAATGTTCTATCTTCTTCCAAACAACCCTAACAGGAAACTAATTAAAAAAGATAGCTGGTCCTACTTCCTCTGCCTCCTTTTCATCTCATCCTCTGCAACAAAAACCTGGCTATTGACATAAAATCATTTGGTCAGTTATATTCCTAGACATCTCAAAATGAATAGTACAAAAATTGCAACAATTGCAGACTAAGTGGAGATTCAAATAACAAGCTAAGGTGGTGACAAGATCACTCATTCTTATCAATTAAAAATAGAGATAGAAAGAGGCTCATGCATTCTGATGATCATGGTAAGAACATAAACAGCAAGCCTAAAGCCCTAAAGCCTAGAGCTAGAAGGCCATAAGTACTAAGACGCAACTGCACTACACACATGAAGGCATCATCAACAGCAATGGGAATACAGAACCTTTTTTCTGAAGCTTTTTCCCTTGCAAGAATTTTTCTGAATGTTCTAAATTAATTAATTGCTAACTGAATGAATTTGAGAATCTGAGAAAAAAATCTGGGTCCAGTAATAACTATGCAGCCAGTAACAAAGCTGTGAAATTAATTTCCTACTTCTCAAATGAACACAAGCAGTTCTCAACTGAACCGATGACTGAACTAATGGAACAAAAGCAGTAATTTAAAAATCACAAGACATGAAAAATAGTCAGAGCAGTGGTAGAACACAGATAGAAAATTAGCCTCAACTATCATTATGGACTAAATTGCAGGCTCAGTCAAATACATCTAAAAACAACAGTGGTTTCAGCATGCAGCTCTTTGCACCACAAGCCATAGGAACATGCAAGGAACCAAGAAGCAAAGCTATATAGCTCCCAGACCTGCAAAACTGCGCTATGTTTAAAAAAATGTGGCACACTGGACTTTACAGTTTACATCTAGTACTATAAGGGACAACCAAAAGCAGTAGAAGCTCAGACAAGATTTATCAATGAAGAACAACAGGTAGGTTCGTAAGTCTATAATGAGGAGTCTGATAATTGCGTACATAGTAGAAGCACAAGCAAGCAAGAGATGCTGAATGCCAAGCTACGACACTAAATGATGATGAAGATGAGCAGAGCAGCTGAATCATGGATCAATGAACTCTATATGATAAAGATGAACTGTACTATTACAATTAACTGCAGTAATTCATGAAACAAGTAAAATGTTGAACTGCAGTATGTGAACACTGAACTAATAAAAAATGTTGTGAGTGATGCAGTAGCTAAACATTGAACTAATAAACTACACAACCAGTTTGACAAAGATATAAAATTCATGAAACTAAATTTACTATCAAGAAAGACTCGTACTCCTGTGTCAATAAAAAATGCGGTAAATGATGCAGTTGCAATCGCCATCAGATGAAGCAAACAGCTATAGTACTCGTAGTACGGTGGAAACTAAAGCTGAAAACCAATCCCAGTCCTAGTGCCACCGATCTGACTAGTAGTACTACACATAATAATCCTAGTCTCGTAGTACTCGTGTGGAATCGATCTGACTAGTAATAACAAGTAGTAATAAGTAAGCTAACGGGAGGAATCTGACTTGCTCCTAGTTGCTAGTCAATCTTTAGCAGCAGGAGGAATCCAGTCGCGCCGGAGCAAGCAGAGGGAGTGATAGAGGAAAGGGGGAGTGGCAGCGAAAGTTACCGGCAGGCGGTGGCGTGGGAGACGGGGCACAGCGACGCGGAGGAGCAGGATGCAGGTGACGAGGCCGCCCACAGCTGCAAGTTGGTGCCCCGCGCCGTCGTGCGGGAAGATGGCGCGGTCGCCCGGCTCGCCGTCGCCGCCGCCCGGACGAACGGGGGCAGGGGAGTGGGTCGAACCACTCGATCCAAAGGTTCGACTGCTTCCGACCCAGAGAACCTAGCTGTTTAATGGGTTAGAAATGGAGCCCATTTGGATTGTTTTTTTGGGGCGGTTCGAAGAATCTTTGGGCGAACCGAACCATCCCCACCTTGATTCGCGGGTGGTTCAATTCGTGTACGGCCTCGCCGGGAGGGCCGCGACGCCGCGCGCGGCCGCGGGAGGCGGTGTTCGCGTCGATCGTCAACATGGCTCGCGGCAGGGCGGCAGCCGTGGCAGTGGAGGTGGAGGCCATGGGCTTCCTCGGCAGCCACATCCCGCACTGGCGCCGACTGTCGTGCACCGAGGACCTATGGTGCATGAAGCGGCTCGGCGGGCGGCCTGCATGCGCGCGCGGACGGCTGGGATCGGGCCAGGTCGGCCCCTGCTCGACCCATTTTCGTGGACCCCAGGGAGGTGTGACTCAGCGGCAATGTAACAAAACTACGTGTAATAATTCGTGACACATGTGCTACATCTTCTATATAGGGTTTACATGTGAATGTGATGCAAGGATCGATGACCATCCCATCCATCCACCGGTCGCTCTCCACGCACATAGCTACTGCTAGCTACTCACTCCCGTATGGCACGCATGCATGCATCCGCGCGGTTAGGAAAGGCATGTGCCTCGCTCTCATTCTAGACTTGGCCTGGCTAGCTATCTAAGCCAGGCCAGCTGAAACCTGGCTCCCACAATACAAGAGACTATTGTTTGGTTGGTTCATCTTAGCTAAACCTGGTTTGCCTAGATCTTGTTTGGTTGGTTGGTTAGCTTGGATACATTCACCTTGCACTTGTGAAGGTAAGATCACCACCTCCCTGAAAAACATAGACCGTGCACAGGTAATTCAACATCGCCACTCAAATAAATCAAGAATGGCGAATCAAGAAATCCAAAAACACCAGTACTATGCGCACACGGACAGTGCCATTTTGGTTCGCAATTTCCTTAAAACGATTTCTGTAATTTGGCAAATGTTGAAGTTTCCCCTTTCTAAAAGCCAAATGGACCAGAGCATTTTTCCTCCCCAATCTCCAGATCCGAAATAGAATCGAGCACCATGTGAAGTGCAGAAACCCACAAACGAAATTTAAGCCATCTCAAAATGTAGTAATGAATCCAAGAAAAGCCTATCTTTTCCAGGAAACCGAGGGGGAAAGACGGAAAGCTCAAATCCACCTTGGAGGCTGACCATGGCGACAATCTCCACGGGCACGGGCACAGTGGCAGGCTGGTCTCCTCGTTGCAGCTGGAGGCACCAAGGACGGAGAGGAGCAGGAGGGAGCGGAGCTGAAGCTGAAGCGCGTGGCAGCCATGGGAGCAGGCCAGCAGGGGGCTTCAAGCAACGGAGGGGGGAGCAAGCAGTAGAGGGTGGCACGGAGGCCGTCCTGCGAGCAGCCGGGAGTGGAGGCGACCGAGACGAGATGCCGGCGCGGCGGGGGGTGGACGCGAGGGGAGGTGAGGAGATGCGATACAGCTGCGTAGCCCTTATTTTTTACTATTTGGCCCTTTTTCTAAACATAATTTACATTTGGCCCCTTAGAAAAAGTAAACTCATCTTTGGACCCAGTAGGTCGGAGCCACAGTCTTTGGCTCCCGGGTAACACTACTTGGAGCCACAGATCTTGGCGTAAGGTCTTTGGACATGGCCAAAGACACCATTTGACCTGGCGCCGACGTGGTCGGTACCTCTGAGCCACGGATCTTGGCTCCGAGCTCGGAGCCAAGATCTGCGGCTCGAGGTACCGAGCCACATAGATTGGCGCCGAGCTTCTTCGATTAAAACCTATCGCCCATCTCTTTTCGTGCGAGCCTCTTCTCATTTCTTCCTCCTCTCGCTCGGGTTCTTGCTCCCCGCAGGAGATCCCCTTGACCAGTTTTTTTTGCTCTAGTATTTTTTATTTAATTAGTGCAGATTAGTACAGATAAGTTTGAAATATCGCTAGCGGTGTTTCAAGACCCATGTACTTTTGTGGTGATCCTTGCAAGGTAGAGATTCTCGAAGATGAGATATTGGATGTGTTTTAATTTTGAATGGGAGCCTACGCCGCAAGAGCGCCTAAGCATAGCTTGGTTGTGAGTATTTTTTAATGAGCATCAATTATTTATTTATATGAAACATTGCCTAAATAAGCTAACTGTAGTGTAGAACTAAATGCCTATAACTAGAAAAAAATAAGCTAACTGTGTACAAACTAAATAGCTATAAAGTATATTTGCTAACTACGTATATTATTACAAAATATAATTGCTAACTAAATTGCCTAACTATCTAGCAAACTATCTCTAAGCTAACTGTAGATCTAAATACTTATAACTACACTAACTATAGAAATAAATTAGCTTACAATATTTCAAACTTATATGCACTAATCTGCACTAATTAAATAAAAAAATACTAGAGCAAAAAAAACTGGTTAAGGGGATCTCCTGCAGGGAGCAAGAACCCGAGCGAGAGGAGGGAGAAATGAGAAGAGGCTCGCACAGAAAGGGGTGGGCGATGGGTTTTAATCGAAGAAGCTCGACGCTAATCTATTTGGCTCCGATACCTCGGAGCCATGAGATCTTGGCTCCGAGCTCGGAGCCACAGATCTTGGCTCCGAGCTTCGGAGCCAGGATCCGGGGCTCCGAGGTACCAGCCACGTCAGCGCCAGATCAAATGGTGTGTTGGCCATGTCCAAAGACCCCGCCGCCAAGATCCGTGGGCTCAGTAGTGTTACCTCGAGCCAGCACTTGTGGCTCCGACCTACTGGGTCCAAAGATGAGTTTACTTTTCCCTAGGGGGCCAAATGTAAATTTTGTTCCAAAAAAGGGCCAAATAGTAAAAAATAAGGCTGCGTAGCCCAAGCCTGGCTAGCGGGGAACGGCGGCCCCTCGCGTCTCAGCCGAGCCCGGCTTAGGGTGGTCGGTGGCCTATTTGGGCCAGGCTCGGAGGCCTGAACAGGTAACCAAACAAGTCGTGGGTGGCTGCGGGTAGTCCGGTTGGGGACTAAGCCACCCAACCCAAGCACACCCTAGACGGAAAGCTTCCGGACTCGTTCCCTTCGCTACGATTGAGAAGGGCGGCGAAGCGGAGATCTCGTTCCCGGCGTCGATCTCGCCGGCTCTTCCTCGAGTCCGGCGGTTGCCCGGTGCCGGAGGTGGAGAGGAGCCGCGGGATCGATGGTCTGGTGTACATACTCTTAGCCTTAGCTAGTTTAGGAGGTCTAGTCGGTGCTCAGGGGGTGGAGGCGATCGCATCCATGGAATAAGCTTCTTCGGCTCCTTCTCCGCCTCACTGGTACGTGCTCTGGTGCCGGTGAAGAGTGCTGAGATGTGGGCTCGCCGGATTTGGAGACACGGTGGCTACTCCGGATCTTGTCGGGTTCTCTTCTTGTACCTTCCTCGTCTCCATCGGTGTTGGTGCCGGCATTGCTAGCTTCATCGCCGGGAGTCTTGGGAGGTATGTCTACCAACGTGGCGAGAAATCGGGTTGGCTTTTAGTTCCCACCTGTTCGGTGGTTTACTTCTCCTTCGGGTTGTGTCGTCGTCGGTGAGTTGAGGTCGCCGGCGGTTCTTGAGGCGCCCGTGATTCCTCGTCTCCCGTCGTTGCGATGGCTGGTGGCCATCTTGTTCGGCCAGGCGTTCAGCGATTATAGAGCATGTCGATGTATTCGGTATGCTGCTCTTGGTGGCAATGAAAAACTGTGATGTTTCTTCGTCGAAAAGGAGATCGGCTTCAAGTTGGTGGCTGCTCCGATCGACGATGGCGAAGACGACCGGGAGGATCTTGCAAGGACTAAGCCGTACCTTTCCTTTCCTTCAAATATGTCTTTGTAAGAACTGGAATGTAAACTTTGTGAATCAAGTCGACAGTGGGCTGAGATCCAAACCAAACCCGCACCGATCCAAATCATGTATATTTGAAAGTTAAATCCAAACCAAACTAGATCGTGACTTCAATCATCCACACCAAACCAAACCACTTGTACTTTCAACCCATTAAAATACATTTTCAACCCACCAATTCACTGGCACCTCATGCTATTATTTATATTTAGTCATAAGCAAAAGCAAAAAATAAATAGATAGAATAAAAACTCATTATTAACTCTATTATTGATAGTCAAACTAAATCAGTCCACTTTAATAGGACCCAAACCAAATCAGACCAACAACCTTCTTAGCCTTTGTTTCACCCCAAACCAATACAGCCCAAAAGCAAAACCAAACCAAAAAAAAACCGGAGTTAACCCAAACCATTATCAGGTTTATTGTGAATTATATGTGAAATATAAACCCGTTTCAAAAAAAAAAAAAAAAAAAAAACACACACCCTTATAGAAAGCTAGCTAGCCCTCACGACGCCTTTTTTCGATCCGTTGGACCGTTCGGCCTCGTGGGTGATTTGCTATGTGATCCGCGACTTCGATCGCTATCCGATCCGCTGAACGAAGTCGTAGGTGATTTATTTCAGTGTTTTTTTACATAATGATGAATATTTGCAGAAATTATATTCAAAAATATAAATTATGACAGAAGTAATAAAGAAAACATTCTAATACTATTAAAATAAAACATGCACTTCCTTATATAGAAAAGCTATCATTATTCACGGCAATAATTCGTTAGGAATAAATCAAAATTAAAATAGACAGAAGTAATAAAGAAAACATTCTAATACTATTAAAATAAAACATGCACTTCCTTATATAGAAAAGCTATCATTATTCACGGCAATAAGTCGTTGGGAATAAATCAAAATTAAAATAGAAAGATTAGGAAATTGTACCAATAATTAGGATGGAATATTATTATTATTATTATTATTACTAATAATATGGAAAAATAAATATATATATATATATATATATATTATATATAGGTCGTCTAGGAAGGATAAGATGATATGCCTATGGAATGGTGGAGTGGAGATATAGGTGGGATAGCGGAAAAGAAGATATGTATGCAAGATGATATGTAGGAAGGCAAGATAACTTAAACGAAGAACATAAACAAGAATATAAAGATACAATATAGAACAATAGATAAATTAAATGAACTTAAACACAAAAAATTAGATAAACATAGACAACGAACATAAAGATATAGAAATAGTAAATAGATATAAATATTTTTTGTAATTTTTCAATGATAGATGCAGAACATAAACAACACAGAGAACATAAATAACAAAGTCCTGGATTATATTAGGTACCTTGATAGACAGAAGGTGAATCCTTCCGTGTAGTACACCGAGGATCTTGATACACACAAACAAAGTACAACACTTGTTTACAAGACTCTCACACTTCACACTTGAACTCGATGTGAGTTCTTTATTTCACACTACTACAATACTAGGTAGATAAGTGGTGGATGGTGGTGGTAGTGATCTTCGGCGATGGTGTGTGGATGGTGCTCAGGATGTGGCGGTGCTGAGCATATGGTGATGCTGAGGATGGTGATGCCGAGGATGGTGATGATGAGGATGCCTTTGAAGATGGTGGCCCTTCATCTTCTTATATAGTGGTGGTGAAGGCAGCATATGGTCATCATGGCTTTTTCTTGAATTTGGGGATGCATCATTGAGGTGTCATGATGCTACTTTTGACTCGTCTTTGCATTATTGGGTCTTCATGATGACACTTTTGACTTATTGGGTCTTCATGATGATACTTTTGACTATATCTAGGCTTTATGATGATATCTTTTGACTATATCTTGGCTTCATGATGACACTTTTTGATCGATCACGGCATTATTGGGAATCTTCATAATTATTCTTTTGACTTCACAAAGGTAGTGAAGCATCTTACCATGATGGCTTCTTTTGAATTTTGGAGGCCTTCATGATGTACTTTTTAGACTTTTGGGAAGATGATCTTATCCTTTTAGTCCTCTTCTTCAGAATCTATCATTGGTGCTGCTTCTGTGCCATCAATTTCATTAGGTTGCCACATCTCTTGCCAAGACATGAATTGTCGATATTCTTTTCGTAGCTGTGTTTTTTTACCATAATCCGGTCTTATTAACCTTCCAACACATCTTGTACTTGGGCCCAAATAACCTTGGTATTTCGGCAGAAAATCCTCATAATTTTATTCTGGAAAACCATCTGATAAGTAGGATCAAATCTAATATTTTCTTCAAGCTCTTTGGCTTCATTGAAAATTCTCCAATTGTCATGATTTGTATCTTTGGAGAGTAATTCTTTATATTCTTGCCCCAACTCATAGTATTCACTTCTAGGAAAGTTGTAATGCCCTTTGCCGATGTAGACATCATGCATAGCAGTGCCTCAATGGTGGAGTGAACCTTGGTGGAGATGAGTAGAATATTATCTTGACTTTTCCCTTTACATAGTATATCTTCTTGCAGGCTTCTTTGATGGTCGTTCCTAGATCGAAAAGAAGGATTTCTTCCATTGATCCATAGACCGCATGAATCAGCCCATGATCTATCATAGTTTGTAAAGAGATATCTTCTTGAGAATAATATGTCTCAGCAGGTTTCTAAAATATTTCAAATTTATATCACCGAGAATGATGTATTTGTGTCGGGCTGGATGATCAATTTGTTGTCAAGATAAAAGAATGGGAATATATGAATATGGACATATATCCCACGGTGTTTATCTTTTCCAAAGTGTATAAATCCAGAAATAATCTTGGAGGCCAAAAAGACCTTCATTTGCCTTTGCCGGTATTTTTCCCAGATCGTCAATGATATCTTGGGTAAGGATTGATAGGGTTTGCTCAGTTTTGAAACTCAGCTTGGGGATGAGGAGCTCATATGGAGGCTTGGTACTTATTGTGAAAGGCTTG
The DNA here is from genome assembly GCA_015844335.1 of Chrysopogon serrulatus. NCBI lineage: Eukaryota > Viridiplantae > Streptophyta > Magnoliopsida > Poales > Poaceae > Chrysopogon > Chrysopogon serrulatus. The sequence continues at coordinate 49,801 of JADLZL010002037.1, forward strand.
TGTCTTTTGAGCAAGGCAAGGCCTGGTTTCATTAGAGGTGCTTTCTTTGAGGACATAGGTAGGATCATGGATCTCGGATGGCTGAGTTTGAGTGGAGGCATCTTTGGTATGCGTAGTCTTATCTCGAGACATCTTATTCTTTGGCCTTTCCTTTTGAGGGAAAGTATCTTGTTGAGATTGGAATATCTCGTAATCACATATTTTGTGATCCAATAACTTTGATTCAGATTCATCTTGATCATATAATTTTGGAGAAATATTTTTTTGAGATCGATAAATTTGAAGATCCTTCTTCAAGATAGTCTTTGATCTTGTTGAATCTTTTCTTTCCACCAAGGGAAAGTCATCGATAATTTTGAAGATCTCCTCTCGTGTGCCGTAAAGATCATCAAATCTGGGGTCTTTGCTCATACTTTTGAAATAATATGCAAGCCCATTTAAAGCATGAGCTTTATCTTTTTTGGTCTTGACTTGCCGTAGCATGTTTAACAGCCCTTGCCGCAAATCATTTACCTTAAAATTATGATTGAAGCGATTATGATCTCCTTCTCCGGAAGTGCCGGCAACCTCCATGTACTCATCCGTATGAGATGTTCATACTTCAGTAAGAGGAGCCATCTCTAGATATTGCCGCATCGAAGAGTCTCTTTTGTTAGGACTAGAAAACAATTATGCATTATTTCCCTTTTTTGAAACATTATTTTCTCAGAGACATTTTCCATAATCTGATTTTTTTTTTCTATCTTTGAAGAAAAAGATAATATTATTTCTTTTTCATTTATCGAAAACGGATACCATCTTTCGTAACTATAAAGGGACGGATAGAGGAAAGGAAAGGTGTCCCTAGAATAACATCTTGTTTTAGATTTTCTACTAAAAGAAACGATGTTTTTATACGAATATTATCAATGCGTATATGAACCTCAGGGATTTTATAATTTACCTTCAATGGTTGCCTTCAGCAGAATGAATCTTATGAGTAGTTTTTTCAAAATACCCGAGTGGAATAATATCTTGTCGAATGCAATTCACATCGGCTCCGAATCTAGAAGAGTATTATATGTGAATCTAAATCCATCATGGAATTCATATGCTATTTCAGTGTACCATTTCGTTTGAAGTATTTTTCGATAGAGCCGACCAACTCATCATCTTCGGGCTCTTCTTCTACAACCTTTTCAGCAATCATATCTTTGTAGTCTCTTTTTCTCTCGTAGCTCTAAGTTTTGAATCCTTCTTTGGTGATCTCTTAATTCTTCTTTGATAAAATCATATTCTTTTAAGAGATCCTCAAGGCTTAGTCGCTTGTTTTTCTTTTTTTAGATCTTCAACCCTTTTGAAGACCTCATCTCAAAAAGAACAAAATTTCTTTTTTCTCGATTTCAGCCACCAATTTATCTTTGTCATTTTTCACCCTTGATAAGAATCTTTTGAGAACAATCTCCTTTTCTTTCCGGATCCCGTATGGTATCAAAGGTATCTAAGACAAATTGTTCTAAATCTGTGAGAACCAAAATATTTTCATCCGATTCTTCTTCAGAGGTACCTTGTTCATAACATGAACATTCATTATTTTCACAACAGTTTACCTCGATATCATCCTCATTTTCGAGCTAGTATCACCCCCGATGTTGTTCAAGATCCGCCTAATCTTCCCTTGATATCTTCGAATCCGATTCTAGTAAGGCTTGGATCTCTTGCTTTTACCTTTGATTTGTAGCAATTTGAAGCCTTATGACCCTTTCGTCCACACTTAAAACAAACTAGATCATTTGGCTTGGTCTCCCTTTTGAAAGGTTTGAAGGCACTCTCTCTATTATAAACCTTTTTATGCCTTCTTCTATTGACAGGATGCTTCATTTTCTTATCATCTTCATGATTTTTCTTGTAACTCCTTTGTGAGTTTCTTCTTTTGGATTCAAAGGGATCTTGAAAGCCGAACTGGTAGCAAAAGTCTCCGAGTTCCTTTTTTCCAATAGCCCTTTGTTTTTTGAGCTGCTCTTTGATTTTTAGATCATTGCATAGTTCAGCTCCTACCATTTGTATTTTTTGAGTTATTTTTCCTATATCGAGATTTTGATAGTCTATGCTTCCTTCTCCCTCCTTTCTCAAAGAATTTCTAACCTTTTCAGCAAATAGAGGAGGTAAGCCAGATATGTATTTTTCTTTCCAAAAATCTTGATTAGGATCTGGTAGGGTATAAAGTTTTGATAGGAAAGAGTCTTTATACCATCTAAAATCTGACATGGTCTTGCATCTCAAGTTGATCAACTGCTCCCTGTTCTTCTCGTAGATATCTTGATAGTTACCAGCAAAATGGTAAACTATGTTGTAGAGCAGGGTTGATATGGCATCTCGAGACTGCCCCCCTAACGGCTGTCCTTGGTCATTTGATAGGACTATTGGCCTTCCATTTTCATCAATCTTAACAGCCTCAATAATAGATTTTCTTTGACTTTCATTTAGATAGTGATCCCACCAGCCCCTTAATTGTCCGTAAAAACCCTATGACAATCATATGGGCGGCTTCTTTTTTCTTTGTTGCCATTTGCTATGCAGTGCATTTGCATACATAATCATTTGATGGCACATGGTAAAGATTTGGTATTCCACAAAACCATCAAGATTCCATTCAACAATCTCTTTACCATTGAAGCATGTCATATTGGTTATGTGGGGCAGTTCTTCAAATTGAAGATCGCATAGGTTGGTCTAGGATAGTAATTCCTTGTCATAGCCGCCTCGAGTTGTTGTTTTGAAAGTTCTCGATCCCGTTTATAACATCTTCATCTTCACCCCCTCCATCCGTGATCTGGTTAATATTTTTGTTGACCTCAGGTTTCCTAGCTTACTAGCTAATTCACCGATAAGCTCTTTTCGAAACAGAAGATCCCATGGCCTTTTGTTTTCCTAGTTTGATGCTAGAAGGGATCATCTGTGGAACAAAAGGTGGGACAACCATATGGGTGTTGGAAGTATCAGAATGGGAGCTGGAAGGAAGATTTACCATTACTTCACTTCGGCTAGGTTTCGGCCCCCGCCCATGAGAATGGCTTCTATGCGGTCTGTTTTTTGTCGGCCAAGGGCATGTAAAGATATGTTTGAAAAGTTTCTGTTGCTCCACAAGGTGCCCTATGTGTTCTACTTTTTACAGGTTCACCATGGGTGGTTTTGGATATGTTTTTGAGAGGACAAGCTTTGATACTTTCTCCCTTGGTGTTGGCTTCTAATTGTATGGGCTCAAAAGGCGGATGAACGTATTCTATCTGCTTTTCCACCGGTGGTCTTCCAATCTTTAGAAACCTTCTTTATCATGGATATGTTGTCATCATTAGACCCAGATTCACCCTTGTCCTTTTGTTGAGAACCCGGTTTGAAGAATTCTTCAAAATGTCCGATCTCGGCTATTTTCATACCAATCAAAGAAGAATATATTCTTCTTCTCGCTCCATCATTTCTTTATGCCAAACTTCCCTAATTTTTAGCCCGAAAGGTCGATCTACGTTTTTGAAGTATCTTTCCTTCTTGGCTTTGTTTTTGGGAAGACCTATTTCTTGGAGAAGAAGCTTTTTATCTATTTGGAAATCCTTTTTTTTCTTCTTCCAAAACTATGATACAACTGTCGGGCACTTCGGGATTATAAGGGTCAATCTCGATAAGGTTGAGATCAAAATCAGAGATTGAGGGTTCATAAGAATTGTCCTCATAAGTAGCATAGACAATATTTTGTGGCCTCATCTGGGGTCTATTGTCAATGCTAACAGAGGGTCCGGATTGGATAAAAACTTTTCTTTTTGATGAGAATGTTACCTCTACTTCTCCATCGGGGAGTTTCGGTAATGATTGGACTTCATTTTGCTCAAGGCTTTGAGGTTCAATGTACTGGGTTAGAGTCCACTTTTCGGGAGGTTTTATCTCATCCCATTTCAAGGCCTTTGGGGTGATAATATTGTTTCGAGGATTGGCTTGAAGAAGGGTACTCGTGCCTTTGGGTGTGTTTTGCTTTGCACAGGGAGCTAGAGTGGTCATGGCTTTATAGTATATTCGGTAGGTTACAAAAATATTCTCGCTTCTGGTTCAAGATCAAAGCCCCGATGTTTGTAGATTCAGAGTAAGAGCTTTGTGGATGTTTGGGTCCGAAAGGGATATAGAGAAATCTGGAAAGGTGTTGAAAAACACCAGGACCATTACTAAGGTCGGCTTCAACCATCCCAAGCAATGAATCTTGGAATCTTTTGTTTCTACAATCTCTTAGGCAAGCCAAGATTGAAACATTTAACCCTTTTCTCGGTTAAAGATCCGATAGCTATCTGGACCAAACCAAAGTGTAGATAATGATATTGGGGTTTGGCTCTTATATCATTTATTTTTTTTCGAGAGAGAGAAGAAGCAGTGGTCTCATGCAAAGAACTAATGCGAAATGTTTTTCGATAGTTTTTATGAAATAATCAGAACGAAGAGAGAAGGTTCCTACATGATATATTTCTCTAATATTTACTTTAGGGATTTTCCAATTAGCAATACTCTTTTCAATGTCCTCAAAGCAGATAGAAGATGCATTTTTCACAGACATGGTCTTAACCGACTTATCATCGCTACACGAGGCTACTGCACCTATCGGAAGCACTAAGAGTCTTTGCTAACCAAGACATCTTATACGAAGACAAAGGAGTTTAGATGGGTAGTTTCAAAGTCCAACGGCGGGGTAAAAACCTCACAATTAAGATCAAGATCAACGGCAGGTAAAACCTCACAATTAAGATCAACCTATAGGGTGTATGGTTTCCAGTCCAACGGCAGGGTAAAACCTCATAATTACGATCAACTCACTCCTCTGGGTTTGAGCTTGGCGGCAAATCCAAACGTTTCAACACAAGACCTTTGGAAAATCCAACGTTTCCACGCCACAACGCCTCACTTCGGCTAAAAGGCTCAACGGGTCGAACCAGTCGCTCAACGGGTCAATCCAAGCTCTTATCGAGGGAAGCAATCTCCGCGACTACGGCCTACCAACACGCTACGGGGACCTCCGCGACCGATCTTCCGCGACTACGGCCTACTACCACACCCTCTCCCCCCCGTTCGGAGAAGATGGCTTGGGGAGCTCGGGCTACCTAGGCTCCGATACCAGTGTGCTATATATAATATATATATATATATATATATATATATATGTATGTATGTATGTATGTAAATAAAACATATAAAAGTGGCACAAGCCCCGGCCAATGGGGGGCTGTCCACGTCATTCGAAATATTCCTCACCGTCAGATCCGGCCGATAACGGCCAGGATTTCACGAATCGACTTTGTCGAATCGAATCGATTGTGCCCTTTGCTTACGGACAAGTCTAGAACCCGTGCCTCTCCTCTCCTTCTTCCCCAGCGTGCTCTCTCTCTATTTCTCTCCGACTCTCTTCTTCCCCTCCCTCCATCTCTCCTCATCTATGTTGATGCGGGCGGGCGGCGGCGTCGTCGGGACCGGCGCGGCGGCTGCGGCTGCCCTCGTCCCCCCTCCTCCCGTCGTTGCGTCACGCCCGGTCGAGGCGGCGCCCGGCTTCGCCCGCCCGATCTCGGCCCAGAGGCTGAAAGCGGCGCCCGGCCGTGGCCCCAGCGGCGTGCGTCGCCGCTGCCGGCGCATGCGGCCAGCCCAGCGTGCGGCGGTGGGCCCCCCCTCCCCACGGCGGTGGCGGTGGCGGCCCAGCGCGGCGCTTCGCGATGGCGGTCGCGATGATGCAGCCATTCTTCTCCCCGCCGCTTCCTCTCTCCCGAGGTGGATACGGCGGCGGCACGGCACCAATGGACCTCGCGATGGCCGGCCGAAACACTTGTGGCTTCGATGCGGTGCCCGGCCGGCCTCCGATTCGGCCGGGGCGCGTTCCACCTCCATCGCGGCTGCGGGCCGGGGCATAGCAGCTCCGCCACACCTCCTGCACTGCGAGGACACTACGCAGCCGGCGGCGCCCGCCGAGGGGCGCCGCCACTCACCTTCCCTCCGCTTCTTCTCTCTCCTAATGCGGCCTGGGCGACGGTGCTCTGACGCGAGTGGCCCTCCGCGATGGCCGGCCCTCGGTCCGGCGGCGGCCGCCCTCCCCCCCGCGCCGCGGCGGGGCGCAACGACCAGCGCCCGGTCTTTGTCTTTGCGCCGGCCTTGGTAGTGGCCTCCCACCGGTGCGGTCGCGGGGACAGGCACCCCCTCGTCGGCAACAGTGACCCCCGATGGGTTGCGCGGCGGCAATCTCGCTGCAAATGCCTAGCGCGTTCCAAGCAAGGTACCCAGCCAATCTCACCTTCTTCTTTCTGTCTTCTCTGGCTCCATGCCATCTGCCTACATCTGGTTCGTCTATGATTTGGATCCATTCGTTCCTCTGTTGATCTGTGCGGGACCGTCGGGGATCGACTCCTTGCCAGTCCAGTGGCGGCGGCGACAAACATCAAATATTTTTTACTCGAGCAACTATATTCCTTCCAATCCCAACTGATGATGATAGATTACATGACTTAGTTGTTTTTCCTGGAGAAATTTTATTTGGAACAATATCACTATTTTCGTTTCCAGCTTGTTTCACAAATTGCATTCACCATTTCTAAAATTGCCCCAAGAGTGATGACATATATGTCCATATCTGTTAATGCATACATGCGGGCTTCTGTTCAATTTATTACAATGCAGTTCCAGCTATAATCTGTATTTCTAGCTCACTTGGAGCAACGACCCACTACTTTGGCCGTTCAATATTACATGGAGGTGCAAAGGTGGTCTTTTTGTTACTAAGTATTGTTTATGAGTTTGTAAATTTCTGAACACTAATATTCTCTCTTATTAATAAAATAAATTGTTTAGCTAATACTTTATTTTGTAAACAAACTCAATTTTTACATACTATCTCATATAAGAACAAGGATATATCCATAACCACTTGCGCAACTGGGTATGTAACTGTGTATGAGTACCAAATCTAACTACTTGGGTGTACTTTCAGGGTCATGAAAACAGATACACCATATATGTGCATGCATCAAGAGATAGACCGATTCATTGAAGTCCAATATTCACTGGCAAGTGAAAAGGTATCTACCTACAAGTGGCTTCAACATTTCCTCATTGATTTATGCAGAAAATGTTTGCTAACTTTCAATATAATACAGATTGATTTCGGAAAAAAAAATTCTGTTTCCTCTCAGAGTACCTTTCCTAATGATTGTAAAACTCCATTGTTTAAACAGATGGATATAGTCTGTACATTATGACCCAGGATTTATTAACATTGTTGAACCATCACCTGTACATACCATGACCAGTGGTACTTGCCTCCAGCAATTGTGTCCAAGATTATTTTGATGTCAAAGTTTTAGTTATAATTGTAGGATCTAATTTTTCAGTTTTCTTGCCAGGTGATCTGGGGCACGATTTCTATGGTTGATGCTGAAAAGAGAGTCTTAGCCCATGCCCTACAAGATCCTGAAAACCAGCATTTTTGTCTTGCTTTCTGAGATGTTAATCATTTCCATTTGTTCTGTTCCCATCTAAATTTGAGGGATTCTAAATTTGAGGGATAGGTCCATTTCCTAACACTTTATTCTAATTGCAGCTGTCTGCCACTTCATAACTTTGATTATATATATATATATATATATATATATATATATATATATATATATATATATATAGTTATCTCATGGAGACAAACGTCATTTTTATTGACTGGTAAGTGAACATACTTAAAGCTACGCGTTAACTTTTTCCGTAATCAGAGTTGAAAAGATATTTGATTTAAAATATGCTTTCCTTGAAATTATGTGTTTTAAATAAGAATTTTGCTATTGACATGCCAAATTATCTTTTTCTCAGTTTTGATGATCCTGATCCACATGAAGCAGGTAGATATTCTGACCATATGCTACCTGAAATTGTGAAGAAAAAATGGACAAAGGGTGCACAGGTGATAATTTCATCTGACTGATTGCCCTATGAAGTCAAACTTTATGGTTGTTTGCTTCATTTTTGTTTTCCGTCCTCCAATTATCATCTATCGTCCAAATTTGATTACTTATAACAGTTGTTATGGCTTATCTCGTGTGCTCTTCTCTTACAGTGGTTTACAGTAAAAAAGGCAGCATCTCAATTCTTATTTTCGCTGACACCCTTTACCATGGGAAGTTCAAGCGTTACTGTAAGGTGGTCCCTCGCTCCCCTCAAATAGAGGATTTCTAGGGAAAAAGTCAAAAACAATTGCCTTTCTTAATCTGTGTCTTGACTGCTTCTCCTTGACGCATCAGCTTCTCATTCTGTATATGCTTTTATCTTTGTGACTTTCCGTATCAAATGGGTGCGAATTTTTTTCCCTGCATATTCTTTCCTAGGCAATCTTCTCTTGAATTGGAGTAAACATTTGTTTTCTCCTACTACCAAATAAGAACAAGATGAATTGTTTACATTCTGTTTAATAATTGTTTTTATCTGCAATGATTACTACATGTTCTAGAGCCTTCTTCCCCTCTCAGGGACACATTCTGTTCATATTGAGCACTGAAAAAAATAAAACATTATTACCTCTCAGATCATTAGAGTACTAGGCTGTACGGGCGCGCAGGAGCGCGCCTTTCTACTAGTATATATATATATGGAGGAGAACCCTCTATTTTCACGTCAATTAGTAATATGGTATTAATTAATGTTGCGTTTTTTATCTTCACTTGTCGGCTTAAACATTAAAGCCCATTAAGAAACACAAGCAATAATGGACCTTGCATGTTTATTATAATTTTTGCTTATAAAGCTTTAAATTAAAATCTAATACTTTTTCGGTCCATCCCTTGAAACAATATGCTGCAGGTACTTGCTATTCGATTATATAAATATGTTTTGCTATTCATTATATGAATATGTTTTGTATGTTCAATTCCTAGTCATTCGTAATTCTACAGAAATCCTTAAAAAGTGAAAAGTCTGATTTAAGAAGTAGGCACAAACAATCCAGGAGTACGAAACTAAGGATAGTGATGATATCTAAAATAAAGTTGGTCGGCTATAACATGGAAGCCCCCAATTCTATAATGAATGCAAGAAATATATTGTGAACACCTCCAGAAACATAGAGTAAAAATAAGAGGATAGAACATAGATGTAATAACAAATAAATGATTGTGTACAAAACAAATTGTAGTATGCAAGCGACATGTTTTTCATGTGGTGTATCTGCCGCAACATGAAGACAACGTGAAACCTATCATAGGCCCGTATACGCGACGTTTGCTGGGCTCTTTAATCACAAAGCATATAGACTATCATAGGCCCGTATATGCGGCGTTGGGCCCAATGCACATAGCCCATCATACACCAAACCCGTTTGTATCGACCTAAGCTGGGCCAAAAGCTGTTAGTGTTACGTGATACGTCCGAGCGTCTTTCCCTCCGTTCAGGAATATCTCGACGCCGACTTCCCGGAAGCGAAATGCCAAGCAATTTTTATAAATATTAAGTATCATCGATTAGTATCATAATTACTATCATTGGAAAGATCTTTAGGCCTAGTTTTTTTAAAAATTATTTGAATATATAAATATTACACGTATTTTCTACAAATGAAGTCAAACTTTGTGGACGCATCCCACGGTGACACTTATTTTTGAAACGGAGGGAGTACGCCAGCAAGCAAAATAAAGGACTTTAGTTCGCATGAATCAGTCAATTCCAGTCGTCATCCAACCTTGCGACGTGCCAGTGGAAAAGGACTGTGGTACTAACTTTCCTTCTCCTGCAGTCCGGCTTCTGGAAAGGGACCCCGAGGAAACACAGTGCTCCGGCTCCGCGAGCCTACGCAGTACTAGTAGACTGGTAGTGGCCGTCAATCTCGGCACTCGTCGGCTGCCAAACCGGGCTCCATTTCAACCAGCAATCATGTGGCAGCCCTGCCACGCCACTCTCAAGGCAAGCAACCAGTGAACCACAGATGAAAAAGAAAAGGAATTGGGTGTGGAGCGTGTGACCGGCGAGGGCACGCACACGAACATTATTATTATCCACTAATTAATTATGAATCCATCATCCGGCGATCACGATCGCACACGACGACGTGCTGGGTAGGTGTACGGGCGGCCAAACTGTCCTTGACGTGCCCCGGTGGCACGGTGGGATGTCGCTCCGCCGTTGCTCGTGCCCGGCCTGCCCAGAACCTGCATTACTATCTCTGAATTTCTGGCCCATGAATGATAGCTTTAGGCACCGATTGGAGTTCTTCAGAGCTGTCTGCCCAACTTATTTCAGAATCTGGATGGCCTATCATCCCTACGAAGGCGAAGCGCAGTTAAGGCGCACAGGGGAAAGAGAACATGCGATCGAGGTCCCTGTCTGCGCGTCGGGATCACAGCCGGACAATCAGCGGGTCGGTCGGGAGGCCTGCTGGCTGACCGATGAAACTTCCTCGGCGATGGATGGCGAGCTCGCAGGTCGGCACAGGTCGATCGGCCCGAGCACGAGCGGAGACGATGGCGCGCCGCTGATGACTCGGGCCGCCGTCACCCGCATGTGCCAAGGAGATGCCGACGACGACGCCTGGCTCATCAGCCGACCGGCGGCAACAGATTTTTATCTACTCCGGCCATGTGTGTTTTTTTACACTGCGCAGTGCGCGCGCGCGCGCGGAGTGTGGACGGACGGGCGGGCGGCTAGTTGGGGTAGGTAGGTGCGTGGTGATCGCGACGGTGGCGTCATGGGGGCGTTGGTTAGACGTAGTACGTGCGGTTATTGGCTCAACAACGGAGAGGTGTTCGTTCGAGCCTTCTTTGTGGTGCGCGTGCTTGGATGCTTCCGGAATTTTTTTCCCTTTTTTTTTTTTTTGACAAGTGCTTGCGGATTTTTCTTTGACAATGCGAGAAAACAAGGCCAGGCCGGCATCGGTCACTTCCTCTTTTAGTGGCATATAAACATCAATCCATGGCCCAGTTGAAAATTCAGAAAGGCTATTTGTTATCCCATTGAAAATTCAGAAAGGCTATCCGTTATCCCTTTGCATTGGCTGTGGAATGTGATCCTTTTTCTTTCTAGTTTCAAAGCATTTTCTTGCTGCGTATGTCATGGTGGCAAGATTTTCCTGTGATAAAGGCTGGAAGTTTTCAGGTGCGATTACAGCTCGAAAGATCACACACAGTGTATTTACGAAAAGTGCCCGTTGCCATTGCTCAAAGAATGAAACAATCCCCTTCCACCCAACGCAAGGATTTTCTTATGTGGATGCGATGGATGCTGGTATTCTCTCTCTCGGCCTTGTCATCATCCTGCGCCTGTGTGTGTAAACATCTCGATTTCCACCTTTAATAACTACAGTACTACTTGTATCAAGTCAAGAGTCAAAAAAAGAGGAGTTAAGGAAAAGGGGATCGATCGGAGGCGATTAAGGCCCTTCTCATCTCTGTCTCATCGTCACCGTGGCTCGATCATGGAGATGGACACTTCATTGACGGACTGCGTCTTGGTGGTGTCCGTCTTCATGGCCAGCGAGAAATCGGACACGGACACCTTGTTGTTGGGCCTGGCGAACAGCGGCGGCTGCGCGGGCGCCGGCATCTGCGTCTGGTCGCTGATGAGCATGAGCACCACGTTGGACATGGTGGGCCGGAGGTCCGGGCTCTCCTGCACGCACAGCAGCCCGACGTGGAAGCACCGCCACGCCTCCTCCCTCGAGTAGGACCCCGCCAGCGACGCGTCCATGAAATCCGCCGCCCTGTCCTCGTTCCACAGCTTCCAGGCCTGCAATGCCCGTCATTAATGAAGTTGATCAATCATCACACAAGTTTTAATTTTCCCGAGACAAAATAAACAGAGTTTGCCAGTGATTGAGAGGAGAGGACAGGGTTTTACATACATCTTGGATGAGGGTGTGCTGGTGCTCCTGGAGGTACATGGAGCCGTTGCGCTGCCCGCTGAGGATCTCTAGCACCAGGACGCCGAAGCTGAAAACGTCTGATTTCACCGAGAAAACGCCCTCCATGGCGTATTCCGGAGCCATGTACCCGCTGCAATTTTTTCCCGGAGAGCTTCACGTCAGCACCTAGCTACTACTTACTCGGCGAATTATGAAATGTACTGCATTGCATTGCACTTACTAGGTGCCGACCACGCGGCCCGTGTTAACCTCATTGCCCTCCTCCTCGAAGATCTTGGCCATGCCGAAGTCGGAGATCTTAGGGTTCATCTTGTTGTCCAGGAGCACGTTGCTGGCCTTGAGGTCCCTGTGGATGACCTTGAGGCACGAGTCCTCGTGCAGGTACAGCATGCCGCGGGCGATCCCCAGGATGATGCTCTGCCTCGTCTTCCAGTCCAATTGCCCGCTCTTCCTAGTATCTGTGAGATCATTACATTACACAACAAAGCTTCATCAAATCAGCTCACCAAAAATCGCATCACACAGTTCCGGTTTCAGAATTCTGGATTAGGCCAACCAAAACCTCTTTTTGCTCGATCGATCAATCACCAACCGTTTTTAATTCTGACCAAGGTTGTTACACGCGTGACGCACATGATGCTACACGATTTTTCATGCTATACTACTTGGTTTCCCATTGACCTATTTCGCATCGATCTACTATATGCAGAGCTCAGAGCCCATGAGCTAAACATTTGGGTGTAGCCATGTGCATCTCCTATGGGCACGCACGCGTATCAGATATTCAGATTCAAACCAAGCATTGACCAACCAAATCTGACAGTCTGTACATTCTGCAATACCAATCGTGGAGCTAATCCCAACCATATTCGTTCGTGCTCCACAACTACAGAGCATGATCTGACACGAGAAATTCACGCAGGAGTATAACTGGCGAAAAGAATATCCCAGCAAAAAAGAGTGAAGACTGACCGAAGAGGAAGGAGTCGAGGCTTCGGTTGGGGAGGAACTCGTAGACGAGCATCTTCTCGTCCTTCTCGACGCAGCAGCCCAGCAGGCGGACCAGGTTCCGGTGCTGCAGCTTGGCGATCAGCTCCACCTCGTTCCGGAACTCTGCCGCGCCCTGCCGCGACCTCGCCGACAGCCGCTTCACCGCGATCTCCGCGCCGCCGCCCATCACACCCTAGCCATCCAATTAGAAACGGGCTCAATTAAGCTTATTCATCAGTCGATCGATCAACGTAATTAATCTCATCATCCAGAGAACAGAACAGTTTTTACTGCAAACAAAATTAAACTGACTGTGCTTCCATTTAGTTAGTTATTTACCCGATAGACGGGCCCGAAACCGCCTTCGCCGAGCTTGTTCTCCTTGGAGAAGCTGTTGGTGGCCTCATGGATGGAGGACAGGTCCATGAGCGGCAGGTCCGAGTTGGAAAGCGGCCTCAGGCTCTCTATCTGAGCTCTCCTGACAGCTGCAATGCAAGCAAGGGCCATGTCATGAGACGCTAGCTCTCGTCATAACTAGGCTAATTCTAGCGATGACAGCAACCGGTACAGCTGTAGCTGTATCATGTTTGGACGAACTGATAGATGAAAGCTAGCTAGCTCACCGTTGCGCTTCCTCCATCTCCAGCAGTAGACGCAGTAGAAGAGAGTGCAGACGATGACCACCACCAGAATCGACACCATGATGGGCATCCCATTGGAGCCGGAATGTCCTGGATCAGCAGCACAGGAAGAACACCCTCAGCAACTGAATCACGCCCAAATCCCGGGCTCAAAACTGTCGCAAATCGATCGGCAACTAGCAAGAACTCTGCAGGGATGTACATGTGCGGTACCTGAATCGGTTGCACTCGCAGGCGCTATGTCCATCAGCCGGCGATGTCGTAGGCGGTACAGCGGCCCAGCCATATGCCCTCCCCTGTCCTCCTCCATCGATCTTGGAGCTCTGTGAGGGAGAATTAATGGCAGCGATCAGCTCTGCATATATGGATGTCTATCGATCAGCTCTGGTCTCTGGGGTCGTTGTGGAGAAGAGTGCTGTAGCTAGACATTTGGGATTTGTTAGTGCTAGTGTTGTGGTGGCTCTCAAGCAGAAATATGTATCAAGGCATATATGTAGCTCTGTTCATGTTGTTGCGAGGAATAAGATGGGTGCGCAGCAGGGCAGGGATGGGGACGGAGAGGGAGGGGTGCCCTCCGCTGATGATTTGCTTCTGGATTAGCTGGTTTTAATTAATTTCAAACAAGGTTCCTGCCAAGTGCCAATATTTCATGTTTGTCCTTCCGGGACTTCCAAATGTGGGGGTTGACCATACAAGCAGGACCATAAAAACGTCTGAAACCCGCCTTTTTCTTATGGATGTTGGGAGACTTCTCTTTTGTTTTGTGACACGGGACGGCAGTGGATAACCGCATAGTGGTTCCTGGATGCTTCTCCCTTTTGTTCTTGGCTTTTGTTCCTATACACAACACTTGGTTTTCAACCCGGTTTCTTCCAACAGATTTCTGATCCGGCTACATAATCTAATGACGCAGTTGGGGTGTGACGTGAACCAGTATCATTGATTCATTGTTAAATCATGCCCCTCTCCACTACCCCAAAAAGAAACACATGTACTTGCCCGTAATTTGTTGCGATCTAGGAGGTGTTACATGCAATTGAGCAGGAACGCAACCCAGCTGCATTATTTTTTTTTGAGACGTGCCTGTGTGAACTCGTTGCGCTGGAACGTGAAAGCTGGGCGAGGTTTCTGTGTTATTATCGATTAAAGGAATGGGAGTGTGTTTGTTCCTTTTGACGAAACAGGATGCTATGCTACAGCTACAGGCTACAGCTAGCGTGGCATATGATGGTGTTGTTGGTCTGTTGGTGTGTACGTGATGAACAGGGTCCCCCGCCCCCCGGGGGGCCATCTTGAAAGCCACCGCTTCGGTTCAGGGCTTGGAGCCTTGTGTCAAATGGTCAAACATCTTGGCATTTTGTATACGTGCGTGGCGTGGATTCCCACTGCTGGTGGTGCGCCGTGCGCGTCAGCAGCCGTGAGCGTTTAGCCATTGCCGGAGGTGGGCTCGCCCGGAGCTGCTAGTTGGATTCTTTGGCCCGGTCTCGTCGCCACTGACACATGGGCCCGAGCGTAGTACTGCAGCCGGTGGGGCCCAGGCGTCAGTGGGTATATAGTGATTCTCAGTACGTTTGCACGGCGGCTGAAAAACGAATTAGAAAACTACTAGGGTGCGCTGATCATGAGCTTTGATTATTTAACGGCTTGCGTTTGGATGAAGCGTTTTGGTAAGCACTAAGCAACGCGCAGCGGCTTTGGTCAAGCGTGAGGTACGAATCCCCATCACCGTGGCCGTGGTCCATGCGAGTCGCGCGGAGTAAACAAGTGGAAGCCGACGTTGGAACGGAAATGCTAGCTTTTCGCATACGGCGCCATGCCCTAGTAGTAGTAGATCAGAGCAGTTTACGTGTTTATAATGAACTGGACTTTAACACGTGACAGGACAGTGCAAATGGATCGGTTTGGTCCTTGAAGAAACCATCCTATTATCTAGAAAATACTCCCTCCATCATTTGGATAAATTAATAATTTAAGTTACCTTACCTTGAAAATTTTTAAGTTGACCGAATTTATAGGAAAGAACACAAAAAATATATGGTACAAAATGAATATTACTAGATTAGATACACTATGAAATATAATTTCATGATTGTTCATTTGGTGTCATAAATACTGTGAATGACATCAATGAGATGTGCATCGTGGTTCGGTAGAGCTTCTAGAGCAGTTTTCAGACAAAATTCAAGAGAATCTCAGTCCAGCATTATATTGATTATGTACTAATCTTGTGACTGGTTCTCTGAATTAACTAGGAGGTTTGGAGCCGATAAAAACAAATTAGTTTCTTCTATAGCATGGGCTGTAGTGGACCTCAAACGGGCTGGGTCATGGCCCAAGAAAACCGAAGTCAAGCATTGCAGCAGTTTCAGTGTTCTCATACAAACGGTGCCGCAACTGTTTCCTTCCATGAATGAAAATGGATCCTCAGGCTTCAACATGTACATGCGCTCTGCCTATATATTTACTTAGTGGATGTACATTGCTGGGTTGGACTGTTAATTCCCTTACAAACTTGTGGCTACAATTCAAATCATTCCCCACTAACTAAATATATATACATACATATTGTTGTACATGCAGCACTATGCAATGAGATGCCATGCAAGTTCAATTTGGTTGCTGTGAATAACTACTACTACTACCAATACTACTTGTGCTGGGGAAGGTTCCAATGATGTCAACAACAGCATCGGCATCGACTAGACCTACACTAGCTTGGTGATCATGCGCTTGATGAAATTGTTGTTGGCTGTCCTTGTTCCATGTCTTCATCTTGTGCCTGCTATGCTGCTGCAGCACTAGAACGGAACCACAACCTACCAAGTCGTCCGAGGACAAAAGCTCACCAATGGGGCCCAGCTCCTGGCACTCTTCATCCCAGTCCCCTATGTTGCTCGTCATCACGCCTCTGTTGCCATGGGCGGTATCACCCTTTCCCACGATGAAGAGTGAGCACGTACCCACCATGGAGCTAAGCGCGTTCACTGTCTCGGCGCCATTGCTCACAGTCTTCTCCGTGTATGATACCTGACCTGGCGCCACAAACCTAGCGTATAGGTCTGCCATGAATTCCTCATCTTCCATGGCCTCCTCCATCACCTTCGCGTCGCCCACCAATCCCCTTCCGCTTGGAAGAAGAAACCTGCACACGGTCACCGTCACCGATGGCTGCACCGCCAGCCGTATCGCATACGACACGGCCTCCCTGTCATCTGCCCCGCCGAGGAACAACGCCACCACCTGATGATGCTCGCCGGCGACCTCCTGAGCAAAGCAGCGCTCCACAAGGATCCCCACCGTGCAGGGAGCCCTGTGCAGGATCCGCTGGTTCAGCTGCCGCCGCCCCTCACGCCGGCACACCATGCGCCCGTCGTAGCGCTGCTCCTTGTGGAAGGGCAGGATCACCAGCGACGCACGCGCATCCTCCACGCAGTTGCGCACGTCCGTGTCCATGGAACCCAAGTTGGAGATGGCCGTCATCTGCCGCACGCGGATGGCGTTGTCGTAGGTGAAGGTCGCCACGGCGGAGGCCACCTGCTCGATCTCACGCGCGTAGCCCCACTCGTCCTCGTCCTCGCCGCCGTCCCGGGCGTGGTACAGCTGCTGCGTGATGGCGTACTTGTGCGACGTCACGAGCTCGACGAGGTGCAGCAGGTACACGGCGACCGGTGTCCTGCCCTTGGAGAGGTCGCCGAGCGTGAGCATCGAGTAGACGCTCGTGGCGCCGTGGATGCACACGAGCATGCGGAGCTCGTGGTCCACGCTGAGGTCCTCGAGGCAGCGCGAGCGGTAGCGGGAGGCGCGGCGCTGCTGGCGGACGATGGCGGCGGACGCAGGCCCGGCCATGAACGTGTTGACGATGGAGGAGATGAGAAGCACCACCTGCATGGTCTCGCCCCACACGTGGACCTTGTTCCCGAAGTTGATGGCGAGGATGTCCGAGTAGCCCTTGACGTTGAGCAGCGCGCCCAGCACGACGGCCTCCCGGGTGGCGATGCCCAGCGCCCGCCCCGCCAGCACGGTGCCGGCCACCTTCCCCGCCGTGCTCAGCAGCGTGGTGAAGGTGACGGCCACGACGAGCTGGACCGCCGTGAAGTTGCCGACCTTGGCGAAGTCGAGGCGGGCGCCGATGGCCCCGAAGCAGAGCGGCATGAAGAGCTGGTGGACCGGGTAGGCGAGGCGGTCCATCAGCGTCCGCGCGGTCGGGCCCTCGCGCGGCATGGCGAGGCCGATGAGGAAGGCCGTCATGGAGGCGCTGTAGCCCATGACCTGCTCCAGCATCGAGAGGCCGAGGACGAGGAGCAGCATGCCGCACAGCTCGTACTTGCTGATGTACTGCCTCCCGCGCTTGAGCCGGTTGAGCATGCGCGCCACCCACGCCGCGAGGTTCATGGCCAACCACACCGTCAGCGCCATCCACGCCACCACCGCGGCCTTGGCCGACGGCGAGGACTCCTTCTCCTTGGCCATCGTCTTGCCGTACAGGGTGTGGGTGACGATGATGACGCTTAGAGCGGTGAGGCTGGCCATGTCGTTGGCGAAGGCGGCGCCGATGGCGATCTGGCCGGTCTCGGAGCCGGTGAGCTTGAGCTCGGTGACGATGCGGATGAGGACCGGCGAGGCGGTGCTGGTGAGCACGATGGCGAAGAGCGCCGTGGAGGCGTAGATGTTGCTGGGCTGGAAGGTGGCCTGCCCCGGGTGCAGGAAGCCGTAGGAGAAGGGCCCGGCCAGCACGGCGAGGACGAGGCAGAGCCCGGAGCCGCCGCACGCCACGACTAGCGAGCGGCGTAGGTTCTGGCGCAGGTAGCGGAGGTCCAGCTCGAGGCCGATGAAGAACATGAACACCATGCGGACGAAGCGAATCGTGCCGCCAAGCGCGTCGCCGGCGTCGCGCATGCCCAGCTGCCGGAGGTTTATGGCACGGCCGAGCACCGTCGGGCCAACCACGATGCCTGCCTGCCCATTTCGTGGATTGACCAATCAACCAGCAATCAGCATTTTTAAATTATGTACGCGCGAACGCACCAAGATGTGGGAGATAACGCTGGGCTGTCCGAGACGTCGAAGCACAGAATGGAATATGCCAGAGAGCACGAGGACGGTGGCCATGATGCCGGAGACGGCCATGATGCTGGCCATGATGTAGGCGCCCTCGGCGACATCGACGGAGCATTTGGCTTCGCCATCCATCTCATCCGATTAGCCGACGATGGATCGCCGGGCTCCGGCCGGCCAGGCCTTCCGCGTCTGCTCCCCTAGCATGCCATCTACCTATATTTGCTCAACCGATGATTGCGTTGGGGTTAGGGTGGTGCATAGCTACCTTGTGGTTGCAAGTTCATCTCTACCAGCTAAATATATACATAGTGTTGTGCATGCATCATGCTTCATGCGGATGTGGTGAGAGTTCAATTTGATTGCATCGAATAGTGGCAGTTAATTAGGTTAGAGCCTTAGAGAAGTATTAGAGGATTTTAATTAACAACAGCATCAAAATGACAAAACCAGCTACTCCACTCCACACATGACAATGACACACATATGGTGCTTCTGAACGTGAAGAGGCTATGCTTCTGTTTGTCCTTGCTCCTCGAAGGAAACCGGTACAATGTACTCAACTTTCGTGCATCACCTAACATTTGTCATCTGTCTTCTCTAGTTTTTAGCATACGAGCATGTTAAAACGTTTTCTGTATGGTGTTTAGCGGAAACAGCAAGTCAAATAAAGCTTTTCGACCAAAATCTGTCGTACAAATGTTGGAAGGAGAGGATCCAGGTGATGACGTACTTAGGGATTAAAATAGCGGGACAACATTGTGCTTTGATTGTTAGGCCTTGTTTAGATGGGGAGAGGAGAGAGATTGAAAAGTCCTGTAGCACTTCATTTTTATTTGGTAAATATTGTCCAATCGCGGCCCAACTAGGCTCAAAAGATTCGTCTCGTGATTTACAACCCAACTATGCAATTAGTTATTTTTTTTATTTATATTTAATGCTCTTTACATGCGGCAAATAATTTGTGAGAGGAGAGAGATTGAAAAGTCCTGTAGCATTTCGTTTGTTTGTGGTAAATATTGTCCAATCGTGGCCCAACTAGGCTCAAAAGATTCGTTTCGTGATTTACAACCAAACTGTGCAATTAGTTATTTTTTTTATTTATATTTAATGCTCTTTACATGCGGGTACAAATTGATGTGATGGAGAGAGAGTGTAAAAACTTGTAAATCCAATGTGCATCTAAACAAGGCCTTAACTTCGATAAATGGACAATGTGCTTCGGATACTGTTAATTCCTGACCTTGACGCTGGCAAATCAAACGCCAGAGGCAATTCCCTGCCGTTCTTGAGCTGCCTGTTCCTTGCTTGTCTGTAAAATCAGAAACTCGATGCTCCCAGCCTCCCCTGCTTTTTTTAGTACTGTAGTACATGCACACGGTGTGATTAATGCAGCATCCATGCGTGCCATTAATGCCATTGATAGTAAAAAATTCTTAGACTATCAACGGCACCATGTGTAAAATATCTTGCTTATCTTGTCCAAACTTTTGTGAGATATAAAAATAATAAATCTCAAGCCAGAAAGCTGTTCAGATGATTTGTTAAAAATTTATTATTTTTATATCTCACAAATGAAGTCGAGTTTGGACAAGATAGTTTGCAAGGTTGTGTACCATAATATCATCTACATGTGTGTGTTTTTGGTGAATTTAGATGATTTTTTTGCCGTGGTTTGCACCGGTTTTTACGGGAAGTTGGTTTGCACTAAATACATTTTCATTTTATAATCATTAAACTTATACACCTCAATAATGATGTGCTAACCTCGATTAAGCACTTCTCATTATATTGTGGAAGCAAAATAGTAAAGCAGGAAATAAGCAACTAATTTGCCAGCGAACAAAAGCGCACTAATTAAACAAAGAAATATGAAGCTCACTACACACAAGCATGTAACAGCAGCTGTTTTGTTGCCGATGCCCGATGCCCAAACAGCCAGGGGAGACTACTGTCACTGAAGAGGACAAGAGGTCCATTGTTGAAGATATGAAAACCAGAGAAGGAAGCTTTGAACCAATCAAAGAAAAGCAGGCGAGCTGGACGGCCTGCACAGAGCTGCAGTTAGAAATAGGCGAGCAGAGCTGCTGTTGAAGAACATAAACTGCAGAACAAAAATAGCCAAGCTGCAATTACAGAACTGAAACTCTAAACAAACAGTCGAAGATTTGCTGCTCCTGCCTGTCAGTTGTATATTATTTCTTTAATAATATCACATTCACATATGTGAGGCATTTTTTTGTTTGAGTGTCTTTATTCAAAAAGAGCGAAGAAAATAGGAGACAACAAGGTGCATCAGCTGCTAGAAGCACAGTGAAGCAGAGCAGATAGAAAGCACAGCTGCTGCAGACTGAAACTAACCGAACTGCACAGCCTCAAATTTTACCCATTTTTTTCTAAAAAAAACATGTCAAATCAAGACCAATAGAACCCAGATTTAAACCACAAGTTTACTTCATCATGGAAAGACTACTCCACTTAGTCAATCTGAAAATATCAAGAATTTAGCATTAATTTCAGAAACCGAGAGGCCCTATAAAAGGGAAATCGATGGAAATCCAAAATCAGAGGTGCTCGTGATAGGCTGGTAGGATTGATTAATTGAACTAGTAGGATGCCCCGCGTGTTGTTCTTGGGTATAAAAAAAAAAATATAAGGAGTTTATAATGGTTGAAACTATGAATTAATAGATACATATATATGGTATGGATGTAGTAGGTTAATTGTGGAGGTTGTATCCATTGACATGGTATAGATTATTTGAACTGTGCATCACCCAAATCTCATCTATATGCATGTTTTGGAGGAGCACATATTATCCATGTGACATACAGTTTTGCTAGGTTTTTTCTTACAAACGGGTTTTTACTTAGAAACGGTTTAAATTTTTGCAAAAAAATTATCGAAATATATTCATGTGAGGTCTTGTTTTGAAGAGTTTATTGCGAGGAACACCATGGTGCAATTGAATTTTAATTACGATCCTTGGTTTAGGTGCTACGACTTTTTCTATTTCAAAAGAAATAGCTAGTGGAAGATAAATGAGCCTTAGTGGAGGTAACTCCTCTGATAATGTCAGTTGACATCATTCTTGAGCTCCCAACCAATCAGGATCAAGAGAATAGACTAGAGAGGGTTTAAAAATATAGAAGATCAATTGATGATCTTGAAGTCTTCCCACATGTCCTGTTGTACCAATTTGCGCTAAAAAGTCTGACACCAATAAGTTGCCAAACCCTTTGAATGGAAATCCTGCCCAAAAATCACGGTAAAAGGAAAAAAAAAATAGTTTAGAAGAGCACGGAGCACAAATCAACATAAAGAAGACTTGGATTAGATCAAGAATTCATCTACACAAGCTAAGACTAGCCACCATCCTTTGTTCCATGAAAAACTAGAGCAAGACAGTCTCATTCTCTCTACTACTATCTCTCCTTAGCAATGAACACTTAGCTAGCCTAGACAAAAAATGATAACTTAGCTCAATTCCTTCCATAGCCCCAAAAAAATTCAATCGTGCCTTATTTGTCACCCATCCTAACATTTGTCCTATGTAACACTGCCACCTATTTGGCTGTTAGGTGGCACCTAAAAAGATAATTTTGCCCATGTGGTAAACTTTAGCATAACTGTCTTCTCCATTTGCATTATGGACATATTTGTAGCAAAGTGTTCCAGTTTGAAAAATGATATTTGCAGTTGATCCTCTACTCCTCCTTGACTCAGATTAATCGCTCTAATGCTACGCACTCAGCAAACAGGATTATTCCATAGATTTTATCAATTAGCCAAAATCAAACTAGGGACTTTCGGCTGGTTCCAAAGGGATGTGATGGAGATGCGAAGTGATCGACCTTTAATAAGTTATTTAGATTCAAGCTGAAAGGACCAAAATGCTCCTCCTCTAATAGGAATATGCTCAGGATCTACCTTTATAGTAGGGGTGTTTCGGTCCACCTATTTGTAACCACACACTACAAATAGTGTCCCACATATGAATAAAGAGAGCAAAGCATTCCATATTAAATACAACCACTTCAGGAGCCCAATCTCTCATTCTAGTTCAGAAACCAACTGTTAAAGACTCAAATAGAGGACAACACCTACAATCTTCTACTTTTTTCTAATAATAAAATAAAGATCCCAACTTTACTCCTCTTCAAACATGCATTAGTCACACTTATTATAACTCAATAGTGTTTTCACACACGTTTCACATTAGATCAAAAGTGATGTCCTCCACTCTAGCAGACTAACTCTATAATCATCGTCATGAATTCACACTTCTATCGCTTTCACTTCTCCCCTACAACACATTTATACTTAAACACGGAATTTATTCTATGTCATCTTATTTTGATCGCATTTTTCCCTTCATGTGTGCACTTTGACATAAAAATTCATCCATATGATGATGAACAAACTAGCAAGATAAACTTTAAAGTTCTAAATATGGATGAAATGATTAATAATAATAGACAATAATTGAACATTATTTCTCTATTATTTAAAGGTTATTTGCAGAGGTGACAATTGAAGAGTTTTATAAACAAGTATTAATAAATAGAATGTCCTCCACCCTAGTAGACTAACTCTGCAATCATCATGAATTACTTCTTCAGCTTTCACTACTACCAACCTATGAGTCTTTACCGTTTCATATATGATTAAGAGCTTCCTACCAATTTCAAACACATGGAACCTAGGATGCAGATAGCTGAGCACTTGACCACTTTAGTCTTCGGGACATAGCCAATGCTAAGTTTGGTGAGGGAGTCCCTTTTTTAATATGAAATTTAAATAAATTGCTGATGTGAGCAACTACTTTTATGATTTTTGTAAAAAAAGTAATCATTTTCTTACAGTCTTGTGATAGAAGAAACAGAGTAGTAACTATATGTGTCAACTCTCTATCTTTTCATGGAGTTATTAAAAAAATTGACCAGAAATTTGTGATGGTAATGGAGTGGCATTCCAATTTTTTTTGTAGGTTTAGAGTGATGTGCTGATATCGAAACTATAACAAGATTGATTGGCTATGAGTCTCCTGTTTTGGTGGCTGTCCCAATTAGAAAGTGCTTCTGTTTTCTACCAAGTGGAGAAATATATCACCCACCATGAGCTAATGAGTGTATTACATGAGTACTAAAAGATGAAGATTAATGTGTTACACATGTTTTGCTAATACATGATTTTGGTGTTACCATGTTAGAATGTATGCTATTCGTGGAGGGGTTCTTGTGGCTTTAGCCCCTTGTAAGGTACTTGCTCCATTTCTTTTTATGATGTTTATTAGGATTTCAAAAAAACAAGCATCCTATTAAAGAACACGTGACAAAACTACTGATGCACCTTTTGCACATTAAATAATAAATCTAAACTATATTTTGACTAACTGATGGTCTAAGTTTACAATGTTGACTTATTGAAATCATGACATGTACTACATTTTGTAATGGATGTTGACGACCCTTAATGTCAATCATAAACCATCAACTATTGCATATAATAATATGAAATAAATCACAAACCATAGTTGTAGGGTTTGATTCTAACAAGTTCCACGAGTTTTGGTGAATCATTGTTTCTACAGGTACATACCGAAAAAGTTATCAAAGTGAGCCAATATGATAGTATAAATGTATCTCAAATGATGGATTAGAATGCACCATTGCAACGGGCTCGTCGAGACGATCGAAACGGACATATCATTTGCCTTTTTGGAGTTTCGGATGAAAAGATATTAATTCCACAATGGGGGCTGCACTAGAAGACTCTAGAAGGCGCGAGAAGACACCACGCCGAAGCGGACCACGAGAGGACCGGAGCCAGCAGACCGGCGGTCTGGCCCTGGACCGGCCGGTGCCGCTACGATGGCCAAACGGGCCCGGCCCGGCCCACGTGCTCCACATCCTTAGGGTTTCAATCTCAGCCGTCCGCCAAAGTCAGTTTGATCCAAGGGCTCACGTTCATCCCACCGGGCTATAAAAGCAGCCCTGGACCCCCCTCCCTCATTCATCCAAGAAACCCTAATTCAAATTCTCTGAGGGAAGATCAGCTGAGAGGTGTCCCTTGAATGGATAACCTCTTAGTAGTTATTAGAAAATAGGGAGAGAGGAGAGGAGAGAGTAGAAGGTGGAGCCGGCCTGTCGGATCCCCTCAACTTTGTACCTCTACGGAGACGATTCTTCATCGATTCATCTTCAGGTTCTTCTATTGGTAACTCTAAGTCTTCTATTTAATTAAGTTTAGTTCTTACTTTACTTTGCTTATGGGATCTCCGCTCGTATTGAGTGCTCTAGTTAACGTACGTGACTAGAGTAGTAATCGTTAGTGTAGACGTGGTGTCTAAACTAGTGTTTACCTGAGTTTGCGCCTAATTCTTACGGTTGGTTGTGGTAGCCTCTAGAGGTGACAGCTCTTTTGGCCTTCATATTCCACCACGTCGGAGTTGGTGTTTCGTAGAGCTTTTGGCAGCCTTCCCCAACTACTTCTTTCTTATCTTTTCAAGAGTTGAAAAGGTATTGTTGCTCCAAAGTAAGTTAAGTATAGTAAGCTTGATCCTTAGTTATATAGTTGATCTTAGACAACCCCTCTCTACCCACCAAAAATATTTACCTTTTCTATCCTTGGACGTCCTTGATTCGTTACTAGTACACTTCGCGTTCCTTGTGGAAAATCGATACCTTGGAATACTCTTAGGTGAAAGCTACAGCGGTATCCGTGCGCTTGCGGATCTTTTCTGTTTGCGTTAAAATATACCAACAAGTTTTCTGGCGTCATTGCCGGGGAACGGTAGCTGTTCTAGAATCGAACCAAGTTCATCCGTGTATCCTTTATTTTCCTTTTTACCCTACCATATGGATTCCACACCTATCTTTCAATTCTCGGCTCCAAAGGGCGAGTTGCTAGAGCCTCCACCATCATCACATCCTATACTTACGGATGGCTATGAGCTTCTCCCTGCTTTTATAGCCATGGTTCGGGAGCAACCCTTCTCTGAATTAGAAGACGAAAATCCCTACACCCACCTTAGATAATTTGAGCAATTGTGTTCTTGCTTGACTATTGCTGGCATGACACAAGAGACCATTAAATAGAAATTGTTTCTGTTCTCCCTTTTGGGAAGAGTGAAATAGTGGTATGCTCATACTGTAGGAGGAGTAAATGAAAATTGGGATGAACTTTGAGACAAATTTTGTCTTGCTTTCTTCTCTCTTCCTAGGATTGCCGCCCTTCGAATTGAAGTTCTCACCTTTCAACAAAAAAGGAGACATTAGGAGTAGCATGGGCTAGGTTCTTAAGTCTTATCAATACCGGTCCAACCCTTCACTTGCCTGACCACATGCTTCTTTACCACTTCCATCTTGGTCTTAGCAAGGAAGCCGCTCTACACCTTGACTTATCTTCTGGAGGTTCATTCTCGCACAATACCATGAGCGAGGGGAAAGCCATTCTAGAGAAAATCCTGGAAAGCACCCCTTACACTGGCATTTTTGATGAGTTTCCCGAAGAAGTCAAGCCAAGCCCCGACCAACAACACGGGGAGGTAGACACAACCGAATCCAAAATCACTATAAATCCTTTCGATAATTTGGTTGTTAAAGAACCTCCCATTAAGGAAACCCAAAACAATCTGGAAGATAATGAATCCCATCATTCCATGTTTTCTTTTGAAATCGAGGATGGTCTTTTTGAAGATTTTGGAAATGTCTCGAATTTACCGGTCCAAGTGAAACCTCTAGCGCATTCGATGTCATCTGAGTATGATGATGGTCCAACTAATGATGCTTTTCTTTTGGAACACATTAAAGGACTATCGGCCATCATGAGTCGTGAGTGGTTGGCAGAAACAGAGTTATCCACTGAGGTAGCCCGAATCATTGCCCCCTCAGATGTTATGACTTGTATCCTTAAGGGAACCACCATAGAGGCTCACTATAGTTCTACCATTGGGATGAATATCATTTTAAAGGCTTTGACCAAACAACTATGCCCCAATGAGTTTTTAATCCCATCTTACAAGCTTCTAAGAATTCCTTCTAGAGTTATTGTTGAAAGTTATGGGGTCATAAGGTCTATCCCATTGAGGATATGATGTTCTGAGTATCGGTTAGATTTTCATATCTTTGACATGTCAGATACACCCATCTTGATTGATGTGCCTTTTGGGATACTCTTTTAAAAAAGACCAAAACTGGGTCTCCTAGATTTAAAGTTAGAAAGTTCTCCTATCACCATCTCACTGGCACGCTCAAATAATGCGATAGTAGAACTCAAACCCGAGCAAGACCCTGTTGAGGAGGTCTTAATGGCATCTCTAGAAGACATGGCCCAACCAACTCTCGATGATGAACACTTTATTCAAGAAGAGAAAGAGTTGACAGAGCCCTGTCGAGTTAGAGGAAACCGAGGTGCCATCACGACCCTCGATAGATTTGAAACCCCTTCCTTCGGCTTAAAATATGTCTTTCTCAATAACAACCGAGAAACACCAGCCATCATAAGTGACAATCTTTTCGGAGAAGAAACTCATCAACTTGTCGCTGTACTAGAAAGACATAAATCGGCCATTGGCTACTCACTCCAAGACCTCAAGGGAATTAGTCCCATCCTTTGCACTCATCGTATTCCCATTGATCCTAATGCTTCACCATCTAGGGAACCACAACGGAGGCTTAATAATGCAATGAGAGAAGTTGTTAAGAAAGAGGTCCTTAAGCTCTTACATGCTGGGATTATTTATCCCGTTATTGGTATTTCTAACGTCATTAC
This sequence comes from Chrysopogon serrulatus, assembly GCA_015844335.1. Taxonomy (NCBI): domain Eukaryota; kingdom Viridiplantae; phylum Streptophyta; class Magnoliopsida; order Poales; family Poaceae; genus Chrysopogon; species Chrysopogon serrulatus. Next base: position 77,146 of record JADLZL010002037.1, read on the forward strand.
TAATTAACGAGATTAGAAACACATGGTATGAAATTAACTTGTCATTAACAACTAGCCACTTATCTCTCACCCACATCTCTAAGCATGAACTAGGTTGTCATCCCTAATTGTATATGCTAAGGATAAATATAGGTTTATATATATATATATGTATCAATCAATATGACTAGGCAGAAATATCGATATAAACTAAGAACGGTTCTGCAAGCGGATAGATAATTATACCATTGTAGCATTTTACCTAGGGAGTTCTTCTAGGTTGTCGATTTATATTTATACCCTTTGGAAAGGTCTATGTAGGACTTATATCTATAACTTACACTATTAATGTCAACTTATACTATTAATATGAAAAGTATACCATAACTAGAATCCTACTCATAAACAGGGGATAAGTCACGTGATAAAAGATATATGATAGATAATGATCAGTCATCATAAATAGATAAATATCGAGCTCTTCTAGTCATAGTAATAGCTAGCCAATGGATAAACTCGGGGAATAAATACTAAGGTAATTCAATAACTACATCAATGAATACTCTAATTAGTGCAATTACATCTAGCAATCATTGTTAATTTAATCATACATCATGATCACATGTAAAGAGGCATGAACTAGGAAGGATGTGAAACAGAGTCATCATCCAACTTCGCGACCGTGTCCATGCTAGTCTTACGTACGGAGGGTGGACTACAGAGGAACCAACGCAGCTGTCACCTACGCGGACTACCACACGTCCCGGCACATCAGGGTGCACTCGCAGATAAGCAAGATATCTAAACACCACGTCTACATACTGCCAATCATTCACCCACGATATCTCTAGATGAACGCTATATGAGCAATTACATAAATTCAATAGGATCAAACTAACTACGCTAAACATATAATCAAAGCAGACAATGACTATTGCAATTAAGAACATATATAAGATTAAGAACAATGTTTCTCAAATCATAATGTTGAATACAATAAGAGAAAAGAACTAGAACTATACCGAACTCTGCGCTCAGACTCCGCACAGCAGGGGGCTCAGATCCCCCGAAGAACTAGAACTCTTCTACTTCTAATCTAACTAGGCTAAAGCTATGAACTAGAGAGGCTCTGATGAACTAGAGAAGACTCTTGATGGCTGGATCTCCAAAATGACTTGATGCCTCCGGGAGGGGGGTCTGCCCCTTTATTTATAGCCCGGTGGGATGAACGTGCGCCCGCGCAGATCAAACCGACTTAACCAAGGGCCGAGATGACTCCTCATAGGTGGTGGAAGAAGCTTCCGGAAGGAGGGGCCGAAACCCTAACTTGGCAGGCCGCCGGCCGGGGGGTGGGGCCGACCGGCCCCACCTGGCGGCGTCTGCGGGTCCCGTTGCTTCCCGTGTCTTCTAGATCCTTCCTACATCTCGATGGTTATCTTTCCCGTGGTGGATAAGTTTCGTGATTATTATGTACTCTAATCTCTCTTTTAAGCTTTTCTAAAATAGTCCCTGGAAAATATAGAATATGCAAAACTCATGGAAATTATCAGTTAAAACCCTAGACTAGTGTGTATTCGTGTATCCTTTTGTGTCTAAAGTTCTACTGAAGGTTGACGTTATCCACCATCAACAACTCCCCCAAGCTTACCTTTTGCCAGTCCCTTGGCAAACAAACTAAGCCTAATTACTAATATATTTGGATCAGGAGTTGCTACAATGCTTTCATTCCTCAAAGGTACACAAGCTTTCAAATAGAGATTCTCCTCCGGATTAGACAGTAACTGCTCTAACCTTCCAACTTACCCATTCTACCTTTAACCATAGGGCTTTATAGCTTTTGTATAAGTCTTGAGCAATCGAAAGACAGAACAATCAAGTAAATCACTATGTCTTAGATTCTTTACAGTACCAATATTCTAGAGTTTTGTAAGTTTTCGAAATAAAACTTAGAACTTAACTGTATGACACCCTCAAGTCTCTTATTATATGTGGTATTTATGGATCTCACTTGAGGCATTCATGTTGTCATGCCCTCCTACAACTAATGATTATAGTGGAGCTTATAGGAGTGGCAATAACAAGGATAGGCATACTTGCAATATATATGTTATAAAGTCAAACAATGGATCCACAGAGAATCGAGGCATACAATCAAACCAAGATGTGCATATTTATGGAATATGGTGGATAGGTGTATATATGGTATTTCGTGGCTAATTCTAATTCTACTTTTGCTCTTTGAAAATAAACTTCTCTCCCTTGTAACTTAGAACTTTCGCGGAAAAACATGGGCTATCTTTAATCTTTCTTTCTTCTTCTCTTTCTCTCTCTCTTTTTTTTAGAACCCAGGGAGGCGGGCATCTAAGTACCCATTGTTTTAATTGTTAGGACACTTGTTCTTCTTTTACTCCCTCTTCTTTTTTGATACATTCCTTTTGCATAGCCACATGCATCCTTTGAATAAATGATTGGAGAGATAACAACAATAACTTAGAGCATTTATAATAGGGCTGTCCTATGGATATATTCTTGATGTCTACTCCAAGTGCAGGAGAGACATATTTTTCTTTATTTTTTATGATGAACATGGGTGAAAGTGGAAATGGTTGCGATTACTCCCAGAGTAGGAATAATGCATATGTGGCTGGAGTGTGTAAGTGATCTTGGTTTTAAAAGCATGACAAGACTCTCATAAGGTATACAACAAAGGTTGACTGAACTCAATGCAAAGCAAGTAGCATAAATGTAAAAAAGTTTTCTATCTCTAAATATATCATCTCTGGCTTTGGTAGGAATTCACAACTTGTCATACAAGAGCTCATCATGTAAGATTTTGAATTTTAAATGATAAATCTTCAGAACTTAGTAATGCTAGGAATAAGATAAATAGCAGCTCAACCTTCATGAATCATATCAATCAATCACCTAGATTTAGCTCAAGCATATGCCTCCACGAGTTTCAGGCTCAGAGTAAATACTTAAGTCAAGTCAAAACAGTAATATCTAAAACTCGAGAGAATTTAATGTTGAAAACTAGGCACTTGAAAGAAATGACAACAGAGTAACTATTCATCATCTCCAAGATAAAATTTTAATGTTCATCAGTTTTAATTGACTCTAGCCTAGACTGACTCTAAACATACTCCTTAATATATTGCTAAGTATTTATTTGGTTTTAATGGCTATTCATCTTTTTATTTATTTTAAACTATCGGACTCACAAAAGACTCTATGACTTGTGGACCTTCATGTGCCCACATTTTTTTTGGTATTTTATAACTTTATAAAATAGACTCGATAATCGCATAGGTATAGTTACCTGATAACTAGGGGATGCTCCTCCCCCAAGCTAGATATTTGTAATACTTAGTGTTGATAATCTTTAGGGCAAGCTTGCCGGTAGTAGTCCTAGGGGGCTCCACCGATGGGCTCACTGCTTAGTCATAATATTGTTCCTACATAATTATGATCCAAAAAAACCAAAAACTCGAGGCTCGAATTATGACAAAGGGTTAGCGGTCGCCTAGATGAGTAATTGATTATTCTTAATGGGCAAATATTAATTGGCGATTCTAGCGAGGATTCTTCTTTTTTTTTATTATTATTATTTCTTCTTATTATTTTTTATTATTTTTTATTATTATTATTATTATTATTATTATTTTTTAGATTTTATATTTTATGATGCTCTAAAATAAATTTAGGTTTTATTTATTTTTTATTTTGATGCTATCACAGTAAATATTTCTATGGGGTTACCATAAGTCTACTTGCATGAGATTTAAATATTTATGATGCACTAATAAAAGCTATAAATATTTTTGTCTTTCTTTTCAATGTACTAATATAAAATGATAAAGATTTTTATTTTATTTTTAGTATGTAGAAGGATATATATATATGCTATATATATATATATATATATATATATATATATATATATATATTAGACCACCACGGTGAGTACTCCTACAGGTTTTATACCACAAGGGTTTCACATGGGGCTTCAAGTTTTTTTAAGATGCATGAATGCAACTTAATGCATGTCTATTCATTTTTGTCATTTCCTATGCAAAGCTAATACAGAAGAGTGAACCTACTTAAGAGAAAATAAATCAATATAGAAAAGTAAAAATGGATAACTACCGATGTTACCCTCACGGCGAGGGTTTGTTTTGAGTCTTCCGAACTTGACTCCTCCTTGCAGTGATTCATTATCAAGTATTTCGGTTTGCTCTTGAGGTGGTGCCTCCACTAGTGGCTTCTAATGGCGGTGCCACCTTCTTCCCTTTCTTTTTTATAGGCGTCTCAAAGCCAATCTTATGTGTATCATTATTACTAGTTAAAAACTTTCACTTATAGAATTTAGAGGATTGTCTCTCCACACTTTGGTGAAGTGTGTTCTCGCCCATAAAGACAAGGTAGAGATCAAATGCATGGGCTCTGCTGGTGGAAAAACACCAACAGAACCAGAAATTTATTCATCCTCTAACCTTGGACACAATAAGATTGATATTATTCATATTGTTCATTCATAACATGGGTGAGAATACAGAAATATAAATATGGCATTTAAACTTGTGAGATAAAGAGTGAAGTTACTTAACCATTAGAAAGACTGTTCATCTTTATAATATATCAAGAATAATAGGTGAAGTATTTCTAGCTTACTTGGTTAAGGCGAGATTAAAAGAATAGCGCTATGAACAAATTTAGAGAACAAATCATATTGAGTTTAATCGGGTTAATCAATTTAAGTTGTAACTATAACATGGTTGTATTTTTCATTTATTGCATACCAAGATCAAGAGGAAATTAATGACCACTTATCTTAAGATGTTACCTCCATTATTAGAGCATGATGAAGGGTAAATAAATTTCAATCGTCTTTTTCTTTCTTATATCTTGAGTTGTTCATTACCATCTTGTCTCGTATGTTGTACTTCTTTCTCACTCTTCAGACCTCTGCTTCTCTCATTATTTCTTCTCTGCAAGGGGTTAGTAGACAACACATACCCGAAGAAATATACTATTTATTAAAGTACGGATAGTGTTTTGCCAAAGAGTTAAAGATTAATCTGTAGCTCGTGTTTTCAATGATTCACCACTATTTTGAATTTTTTTCCATCAAAGGTTAAACCGAGGATATTATTTTGAAGCATACCTTTAACCTTGACTTGATTCTACGAATAGTCTCCTAATATGATTTAAATATCTTTTTATGTAGGAGGGGTTAGTCTATATGTATAACTAAATTCTTATATAAGTATGCTTGATTTTTCATAATGTTTAAGTAATATTCTAAAGCATACTTATAATAGAATAAGGAAGTTTGCAAGACTAAAGGTATTTATTCATATAGAACCAAGAATATGTATGGTGAACCACAGGAGCATTTTATTTTATATATATATATTTTAGCAAGTTATGTTCGAACATGGCATAGGATAGAAATAACCAAGACAAATTAGCAATATGGTATGAGATGTTGAGTGTAGTTACATGTTACATGAGGCTTGAAAAAATATACCTCATGTCTTCATCCTTCTAAGTGAGTGATGACGAACTTACTTAAAAGAGGAGGGTTATCCGTTTCATCTGTTGGTGAGAGCTTATGGTCTTGCTGAGTGTTGATGGTCATTAAGTACAAATTCTATACCGTCAACTATCTCTTGAAAAGAACCAATAATAGAAACATAGGGGTTATTACTGACAAATTCCACGAGTTTTGGTGAATTGTCTATTTTTCAGAGAATTATTCAGAAAAACTTAAAAGAGGGATTAGAGTGCATATTTTCTACAAAACTTAACCACGACGGAAAACATCGCCATCCGGATCGGAAAGGATCCGAAGACACCCGGCGGCGGGACCCACAAAGACACACAGTGGGGGCGGCCGGCCCCACCATGGCGCCGCCCCCCCCCCGAGGCTAGGGTTTGGCCTCCCCTTCTGGAAGCTTTCTCCACCGCCTCCCACGGTGCATATCGGCCCTTGGTTAAGTCGGTTTGATCCTGCGGCTCGTGTTCATCCCACTTAGGGCTATAAATAAAAAGAGGCGCACCCGAAGTTAGGGTTTCAGAGATTAGAAGTAGAGCTCTACAATTCATTCCTCCCCGCTTCATTTGTCAAGAGTAGACAGAAGTTAGGGTTTCCAGAGATTAGAAGTAGAGCTCTAGTTCTTCAAGTTCTTAGTTTAGGCGTCTTGTAAGGTTCAAGTAGAGTTGGGCGCTACGCTCGGGATTCCAGATCTGTTAGATGCGGAGATCGGTAATTTTATCTTATATCTCATTATGACTTTGCTCTACTTTAATATATTGCTATTTATTCAGTTCTTAGTTTATTCTAGTTACATATTTGATATAGTTATGATTGATGATAATTATTGTCGTTGGAGTACTCTTAGGTGAAAGCTACAGCGGTATCCTTGCGCTTGTGGGTCTTTTCTGTTTGCATTAAAATTTACCAACAATGGAGGGAGTATACTTTAAGTGCTGAAATTGTCATGGAACAAGAGCACATCCAAGCTGAGAGAAGGCAGAAGAGGGAGCTGATTTTAATGTATGGGCTTCTATCTTAGATCGGACTAAAGTGTAGTTATATCCCATCATTTGATACTAATTTTTTGCAATCAGAATGTTCCATACTAATTAGGAGCATTAAATAAAGTCTGGTTATAAAACTATATATATATTGATCCTAATTTTTATGATTTGAAATTATGGTGCTATAATAAACTAATGATGGATTAATTAATCTTAATAAATTTATCTCATGAATTAGCCTCTATTTATGTAATTAGTTTTATAATTAGTACATGTTTAGTTCTCCAGTTAGCATTCGAATATCCGATGTGACAAGGACTAAACTTTAGCGCGAGAATCTGTAGTCCTTGTTACATCGGATATCAGGATGCTAAGTTTGCCTCATTTAAAATAGATCCAAAATGGTTGTGGAAATAAATCAGTCCGGACAAGGCAGAAAAAACCGGCTTGGCTAGTTTCCTCGGGCGAGGCATAGTGGCCGGCTGGGTAGAACACACAAACTGGCTTGGCTGGTTGCAAACCGACCTTTTTTTTCGAGAGCAGACTATATGCCTGTATTTCATTAAGCAGAAGAGAGTGGCCAATAGACCTACACATAGTTGATACAAAAGGGTTCGCGAGTAATCCATAGATTACCAACGAAGCCCAACACAAAATAAAAAGCAAGAACATGAAGGGGGGACCTCCACCTAACAAACCCCAGCAACTGAGCCCAATACAAAATAAACATCAACACCTTAGTAGCTAGTAGTGATTGGAGCCATAGACAACAGCAGCGGCAAAGCATTCGCTAGAACTCCTCAGTGGCAAAGCATCCACCGGAACCAACTCGGCGGCAAAGCATCCGCCGGAAACGACCATGACCTCGGCGGCAGAGCACACGCCGGAAACACGATCTCAAACTCTGATTGCTCCTCCGAGTCACTAAGGCCATTGCCCTCAGGACCACGGCCGAGGAGGACTTACCTGAAGATATATCGGCGGCCAAGCGTCCGCCCAAGCACCTTCGGTGGCAAAGCATTCGCCGAAAAACACCTCGACGGCAAAGCATCCGTCGGAAACTCCTCAGCGGCAAAGCATCCGCTGGAAACCCATGGCGGCAAAGCATCCGCCAGAAACAATCACAGCTACGGCTACAACAAACACTAGCTAGACAAACTAAGGTGATGAGAAACGTGAAGCCCAATTAGGCACAGCTGAAACAGCGACGACAACCAAGCGCAACGCCGAGGATGAAGGCAGCCCCGCACGCGCTGTGGCATGGAACCTCAAAGGCAACACCTTCAAGAAGGACCGCGACACAGAAGCGTCGCTGCTGCCTGCCCAGACGGGCCAAGTTTTCACCTAGAGGTTCCACGCCGACAGGAGAGGGTGGCGCAACGACAGATGCCTCAAAGGAGGAAAACGGCGCCACAAGGGCGTCGCCATCGTCGGCCAATAGCAAGGCTTTCACCTAGCGCCACCCATCTAGGCGCAGACCACACAGACGCCGCCGAGCGCCATCCCTGCCGTAGCCGACGCCGACGAACAAGGAGCACGAGTGCCCGCCCGACCGACATCAGCCTCGCCACCATGACGCTGCAGATGCGAGGACGAGCGAGCTACGCCATCCACGCCACCTCGGCGTCGATGACGCACCGCCAGAACAGCTGCTCACACCACCACGATGTAAGGCAGTGCATGTTACAGGCCTCGGCCCCCACCACCATCTCGTCGCAGTCGGAGAAGGGGCGCCGTGCCCCACGGAGCATCCGGCCGCCGCAGTTGGACGGCGGCGTTCACCGACCGCCGCGGCCGCAGCCGCGCAGGCCCCAGGCGCGCGCTAGCAGGCCAGCCTGCCGCCGCCGCCTGGCTGACCCGGCCAGGGCGACCAAGGCCACCCCAGATGCGGGGCCGCCGCCGCCAGCAGCCGGAGCAGGCCGGCCGCCAGCCCGCCAGAGGCAGTCGCCGCCGGCTGTTAGCCGCGCGAGAAGCCACCAGATCCGGCCGCCGGGGGCCGGATCCGGCCAGCCGCCGCCGCCAGCTGGACCGAGGCCAAGCCGCAGCCAAGCGGGCTGAAACCGCCGGATCCAGCCGCGGGTTAGCCGGATCTGGCCGGCCGCCGCCGCCGGTTGCCGGAGCTGAGCAGGGTTGGGGCTCGAGGGGAGGGGGAAGGGTGAGGAGGAGGAGGGAGGGAGGGAGGGTGCAGGGACCCCGCATTTCGGGATAGCCGCGGGGGCCGCCGCCGCGCGCCGGAGGGCGGCAACGGCGGTCGGAGAGGGAGGCGGGGAAGGGGGCCGGGCGGCGCGGCGAGGTCGCCCCCGAGTCGCTCCTGGGGGGCGCTCGGGGGCTAGGTTAGGCAGGGGCAAGCCCAATTCCATCCGTTTGTTTGCTTGCGCTTTGAATTTTATTGCACCAAATATTTTCCCATACCTCCTTGATGCCAAGAACTTATTAGCATTGCTCAATCTTCATGACACATTTTTGGTGTCAACAGGAAGAAATGTGATACAAATATCCACACAGATTTGGCACAAAAACTATGGCACATGTTGGCATTGTATAACGACATAAAGGGTGATTCACTGAACGTTAAGCGCCTCTTGTACACATGAAGTTCATGCTAGTACATAGTACTATATGTTTCCCCTAAAAATAGGTAGTACATAATGCTAATGATCAGTTGTGAAGAGAAGATCGACGGAGCTAGTAAGCACTAATAATATATTGATTTGCCTCCTTATTTATCTTCGAACGAGGTGGTTCGTTATTTATAGAAAATTTCTTTCGGGTCATTATGCGTTTGATCCCGAGCAACGTGAGCTAATTCAGCTGCCCCCTCTCCCTCTGCGACGCCGACGACAAGATGGCGTCGAGCGCCTCCCTCACTTGGGAGATCTCCGGCGCCTTCCCTCCCTGCGCCGGCCAGAATTCGTCTGTTGCAAGAACCTGCAATTGGTCAATCAATCCAAGTAGCACTAGTCAGTTACCACACTTCCATGCGTCCTCTAGATTGCTGCTCATACAGTATGCATGCATGTGGATTTGGTACCTTGACTTGCAACTGGAGGAACTTGACGTAGCTGATGGCCTTCTCGAGCATGGTGACCAGGTCGATCTTGGTGCCGTTGGGCACCAGCTCCTGCAGCGTCCGCAACCGCTCGCTGATCCGCTCACGCCGATTCTGCAGCAAGCAGCAAGAACTGCCTCAGATCACAGCAACAAAATGCAAAGAATTGAAGCGCTTCGATGCATGTGGGGGAGATGAACCTAAATTTCGCGATCACCAAACAAAACTTGCCTTGGCCGCGAGGCTCTGGGGGTCCTTGGTTGGGGTCGTCGTGGACGCCGCCCTGGCCTTGCTCGCCTTCCTGCCCGCGCCGCAGTGCTTCTTGGGGCTCACGGCCTGCGGCTCCGCGCTCTGCACGTAGGTCCGTTTCTGCGGGGCGCGCACCGGCGCCGCCGTGCGCTCGGGCGTGCCGCCCCCGGCCCCGCCCGACGACGTGCTCGGGAACAGGAGCCCGAACGGGCGCCCTGCCCGCCGGACGACGACGGCCTCTCCGTCAGGGTGAAGCAGCCTGTGGAGGCGTCGAAACCCACGGAGGCCGTCAGCGCGTGGCGCGCCTCTGGCGCCGCGGCGGCGGCGCCGTAGCTCTGGTCCATGGCGTCGATCCACGCGTCGCACTCCTCCTCCTCCTCACCCACGACCGCCGCTGCCGTGGCGCGGTTGAACGCCAGAACGGTCGACGCCCCCGCGCCCATCGTCCAGGCGTCCCCGCCGTCCGACACATAAGCGGAGGAGCCCCTTCCCCGAACAGCGCCGACGCGTCGAAGCCCAGCAGCGCGCCGTGGCCGTGGCCGTAGCCGAGCGCGTCGAAGGCCGCCGCCTCGGCGATGTCGAAGCCTCCGTACCCACTGTGCTCCCTCACCAACGCCATGAACGATCACGATCGATGACCTCTGCTAGTTTACTTAGTTGGAGACGAAGGAAGTGGCTACTCTGCACTACGAGCTGGGTACTCTGCTACTACGCGCCAACAGACTGTTCGTTGTGTTCTGCGAGTGAGTTTGGTTGGCGCCATGGTGTGTGGCTTTATATACGCGACTGGTGACGCAGTGCACATGGGGCCATGGAGGATTTGCACAGCTGCATTAAATGCGCGAGGAAGCTAGCTAGGCGGTCGAGGTGCGGGATCGGATTATGGTAGGGATACTTTAAGTGCTTAATTAACTCTGGATTCAATTAAAATAGCGGGACAATGTGCTTCGGATACTGTTAATTCCTGGCTTCGATGCTGGCTAACCAGACGCCGGGGGCAATTCCCTGCTGTTCATCCGCTGCCTGTTCTTAGCTTGTCTCTAAGATTAGAAACACGATGCTCCACTGTGCTCTATTTTTAAGTACAATCAATGCAGCATCCATGCGTGTCATTAATGCTGTTGATAGTGTTCCCCTCCCCTTCTCTGATCTGAGAGCAACTAGTAGAAGCTCCCTTAATGCGAGTCAAGAGTAGCTACAGGCGTGCATGCACGTCGACGTGTGGAGTGTGAGCTTGATCAGCCTCCTCGATCCGTCATGGCTTGCTATAGGGCAAGCGCACGCATTGATTCACAGTCAAGTTAAGCGAATATGATCGATCGCCATCTGATTCTGTGTCGGTTTATATTCGCACATGACATTGTTATTAGCGCTTCTCATATATCTGAATAAAGTAGATTCTTGGAGTTGTCCTAAATTTAACTTTTTAAATTTTAATTAAATTTCTAAAAAAAACATTAATGTTTATGGTATCAAATTAGTATCAATAGATTTCTCATAGAATATATTTTTATCATATGCTCACTTTATGTCATAGATATTGTTACTTTTTTCTATAAAGTCAGTTAAACTTAAAAAAACTAAAAATTGATTTATTCAGGGAGGAAGAGAATACTTATATTCAATCCTGCCCTACGTACTCCCTCCGTACTCGGAATACTTGACGTCCTGGACTTCCCTCGCGTTTTCACTAAATTTGACGTTCTGGGCTTGTGGGAGGGCTAAAGGACACGATTAGCCCTGGAATTGGTAATCGCACGGCCGCCCTGCATTAATTGCCGCAATTTCCCATGCAAAATGGGCCAACCAAAAAAAAAATAGCGACCACCAGGGTTCGACCCCGTGCAGTGATGACAGCCACCTCACTCCACTAGCCAGTTGAGCTACAAATGTTTCTTGTATATAGTGCACCCGCAACCCTATTTAATAAGGGTAGACAGGGAAAACTAACCTCCCATTAATCACTCCTTGGTAAGCACAATCATGTCTTAAACGTCAAGAATTTCGAGTATGGAGGGAGTACAAAGCATGTCAAGTTGGGACAAGTGCAACTACGTCTATATATAGGTGCTTTTTTTATTACACCTACTTCCTTTGTCCCATATTACATGATGTTTTAAATCTATGTTGGTAAAAGAGAAAGATGTTGAAAAGGAAGAGGGTTAAGTATTTTAGAATAAAATTTGAATACAAAGTCATCTATTTAGATGTATAACTAGGGCCGAATTGCATCATTTAAAACTAACATAGAATCGGTCCTACCAATTAGCCTATCAAGCTCCTTAAAAACAACCTATCAAGCTAATTTAAGAAAGATAAAGGTACAGAATGTTGAAGCATAAATATGGTGAGCAAGGTGAAGAAAAGATATTCATAAACTCTTGGTGTGAAATTTTTGGTTTTGGTGGATAGATCATGTTGGAGCATTGTAGAAAAGATGTACTTTTGGTTGTTGGAATTCTCTCCCGACCAAGGTCATGAGCTCACCATGAAGGCTCCCACCCTGGATGATCAATTTGCCACAAATGCAAGTCTAACATCAACCTATCTTCTAGTTAACCTTGGAACGTCAGAACCTCTCCGTAGAGGAATCGTCTCCTCAACCTCCAAATATGTTTTGTTTCTGCTCCATATAAAAATGAAAGTTCAACAACATCGTTGGTGAGCAACACAAGGCCCCTAAGTGTCTAGCGCACCAAGAATTGCAAGGGCAGTTCATCTATGACCAAGGCCTAGTTTTGCACTAACCACTCACAGACAATGTGCTAAAGGCTTTATATTGATAACTTTCATTCTTCTATGGACCATACACATTCTTTCATGTCAAATCGATCTTCTAGACATTAATTTTATTATTTTCTTCATCCATTGTTATTGCAATCTAATGTGCAATTCTCCTATCAGGACATTTCTTCAAGCATATAAGATCCTTGCATCTTTGTTTAGGCTTTGTTATTTGACTTCTATAAATCACATTAGAATCTATAAACCCTATAAATCACATGCTTGGAAAACATGTTTGGCCTAATACTATTTTGTCACTCAAACACCAAAATTACAATTCAATTTATTACACTATATTTACTACACAATTCGATGATAATAAGCAACCCTTTTTCACCTTTCAATTGATGGATGGTGTCGTTTGGAAACTAATTTGCATTCATATTGTGTGTTGTGCTATCGCCACCCATATATAACTATTGAAACATGAGGTCATGTACAAGCCTGGATGGAGACAATCGTTCCATTAAATGTTTAAAAATTACAATTTTCAAATTGTGAGTATCATTTTACATCAACATAAGTGTTGTTTAGTGAATATCTTTTAAGGTGATAATAATGGGGGCTCAACGATGCCACATGGAAGGCAGGTTTAGACTGCCATGAAACAGCACAACCCCGTTCCCCACAAAACACACACCCCACAAATCACACAGACACACAATCAAATTCAGATATATATATATACCAATATCGTTAGCCATAGTAGACCCCTAAGGCCTATTTATAGAGCTTCTCCTGCTCTTGATTCTTGTGTGAAGTGATTTTCTAGTGGAAGTGGTTTGTGGTTAAATGTGATCCTCTGGGGTAAGAATTGATTATGTGCAATAAATAAATCAGGAGGAGCTTGTTCTAAAGTACTAACTAGTTAATTTCAGACAATGCACGTACAAAACTACAAAATGATAGGAAGTATAATTCATCAAATTACAATGTTTGAAACAAAACTGTCGGGGACCAAAATAAGGGCCCCCTAAGAAAAGCCCAACAAACGCAAACCATGGCCCAACAGGCCTCCCACTACTCTACCTGGGCCACGGCTCCGGCGCACCAGAGCAGGTGTACCTCCTCGGGTCTATCCGAGCCCACCCCGCTAAGGGCTCGGGCGAGAGCCATTTCTCCGCCTCGCCCAAGCCCCCAGCGACAGGGCCTCGGACGAGCTTCCATTCTCCGCCCCGCCTGAGCCCCCAACGACAGGGCCTTGGACGAGCCTCCAGCTTCCGTCCCGCCCGAGCCCCTGGCAACCAGGCCTCGGACGGGACGCACCGCCCGCAGTCGAGACCGTACCACCGATTTGGCGCGATATCCACCACCGCCCGCCCACGGCCTATGTCGAGCGCTCCATGCTCGGACGGGGATGGGCCGCCCGTCGTGGCCCACGCCAACGATCATGCTTACGCAGCTCTCCACGATGGAGGCCACGCCCGCCACGGTGGGGCACCAGGCTGCCTAACCCTCCGCCAGTCCCATCGCCGGAACTCCGTGACGCCGCCCACCATGCCAAGGCCCACGCCACCGACGTCACCCCCTCGTGCGGGAGTGGATCGGACGCCCATTCCAGTCAACCAATAGCCCACCCCGTGACCCCCGAGCACGGGATGGGCAACCATCGCGCCGGGCGATCGCCGGGTCGTTCCACCCACTGCAAATGCGGCGACAAGCTCCGAGGCCCCCGAGCCTCGGACTCAGGCGGGTCAAAGCTGGGGGCTCGCACCCCCTCCGTCGCACTCCACCAACTCCAACGGGGGGGACGTCCGTCATTCTGGACAACAAGGGCGAGGAGGCGACGTCGCGCTGCCTCGTCATGGTCCAGGACAGTCTGCCCACTCCGGAGCCTTGGATAAGGGAGGACGGAAGCCCATGACCCGGCCACTAGCACGATCACCTCTTGTAAGACCCTGCCTTCCCCTTGCGGCTATAAAAGGGGGAGGCAGGGGCCCGTAGACAAGGGAGACACACGAAAGCCCGATATTGGCACCTCACTCAATCACCACGAGACTTGGGACCCCGTCCCTCTCTCACTGCTTGTACACCCTACCTACGAGCACTTCGGTGCGAGGATAATACAAGAACTCCTCCCCCAATCGGGCGTAGGGTCTTCTCTTGCCCGAACAAAGTATAAATCCTTGTGTTCATCTTGCACACCATCCGGAGTCGGGAGCACGCACCACAAATTCACTCATTGGTGCTAGGGCCACCAGTTCTAGCACCGACAGTTGGCGCGCCAGGTAGGGGAGCTGTGCGTGTTTCGCCTCTCTTCCCGCCAAACCTCCGGATGGCCGGCCAGACGCGGCAACACTTCCGGGCGGCCTCTCAGCCCCAACTCTCCTCCCCCCGGCCCCAGCTGGAGCCGGGGACCTTGATCCGGTTCGGTGAGCTTGAGTTCGTGTCGACCGGGTGTCCAAGACGACATGGAGCTCCTCCCGGCCGGAGTTCGGGGACCTCCCGACGAGGCCCCTGGTGGACCCATCACCGGCCCGGCGCAGGAGGCACCGTGGCACTCGCTCCCGCTGTGCACGATGGACTCACCACGACGCCAGCGGTCTGGAGGAGGACCTTGCGGCGCTTACGGTGGGCGACATCTCCCACGGGGACACTCAGCCGCCGTCGCCACCACGACAACCATTTGGCTTGGCCAATGCTGGTGCCACGAGCGCGGCGTTGGTCTCTACTGCCATGGGAGCCCGGAGGAGGTGTCCACGTCGCCGCAGGTGCTCCACGGAGCGCCCCGACGCGGACATCCCCGACGGATCCATCCACGCCTTCGAGGAGTACCTGATCAGGCAGGCGGAGTGGAGCGACCCTAGCACGCGCTACGTCCACCCGATCCGGGCGCTACCTCGAGGACACGGAACCTGTGGGGTTCATCCCGGCACGCCTTCGCCGGGCGGCTACCCCGACTCCGACTCCCCGGGACGACATGTACGACCCGACGCGCGAGTGCTTCCACGTGGAGGTTCGTGACCTCGGCGCCCGACGGCCGCCAGCGGCACGAGGATCATGGATCGTAACCCTAGGGCACACCGCTAGGCCCGCCCGGTGGTCGCAACCCCAGTGGAGCCACGCCGACCCACCGCCGAGCAGATCCGCGACCTCGGGGCTAAGCTTGACCACGACCGTCTTCAGCTACGGCGAGAAGATAGACGCGCCGAAAGCAAGGCCACCCGCGCGGCGCTCAACCCGAGCCCCGCGGCACGGCAAAGACGCCCGCGACGTCCAGCAGAGGACCGTCAACGACGAGGGGGCGAGCATCCTCCCGTCTTCCAGCGTGCGAGCTAAACGCCGCGGCCGCGGCCTTACGCTCCGATCAATGCCGGAGCCCTCCACCCGGGAGGGGCGCCGCATCCGCGACGAGCTGCGAGGCTTCATCGAGACCGCCGCAGTCCAACAGGCGAGAGAGCTCGTCCCTGCGCCTCGCGCGAAGAAGGACGAGGAACCCGCGGGCGCCCCCGAGGAGCGCGAGGCCTCTGTCCAGCCAGATCCTCGTGAAGGCCGGCCGCGAGCGCATCCAGACAACCGCGGCAGCCTCAACGACGGCGACGCGCGCAACATCATGAGGGAGGCGAAAGCGCTGGACGAACGCGACCGCCAGGGGCGGCAGGGCGGCAGCGCGACAGCGACGAGGATCGCGACGACGCTGACCCCGGGCTCGCAGACCTTCAAATGAGATCCGCAAGAACGCGGTTCCCCTTTCGGTTCCGCCAGCCCGCCAACCTCACCAAATACTCGGGTGAGACGAACCTCGGGGTTTGGCTCAACGATTACCGCCTCGCCTCGCAAGGGGGCGACGATGACAGCTCATCATCCGCAACCTTCCCCTTCACTTGGGCGACGCCGCCGGGTCCGGGCCGGAGCACCTTCTCGCCCGCACGATCTTTGATCGGGCCGACCTGGTCAAGGTCTTCGTGGGGAAACTTCGGGGGGCACATATGTGCACCCCGGGAACTCCCCTGGGATCTCCGTGGCTGCCGCCCCGAAGCCCCGACGAAGTCGCCGCGACTTCATCCGCCGCTTCTCCAAGAAGTGCACCGAGCTGCCCAACGTGGCCGGCACCGCCATCATCGCTGCGTTCCTCGACGGGACAACTTGCAAGGAGCTGGTCCACGAACGGGTCGGAAGATGCCCTCCACCGCCAACGAGCTGTTTGAGGTGGCCACAAATTTCACCGAGGAGGCAGTGGGGGCCATCTTTCGCGGCGCCAACGACAAGGACAAGCGGAAGAATGAAGAAGCCGGCGGAACAAAGAACCCACAACTGTAAGAAGAATAAGAGGGGCAAGCGGAGGGGGAAGCAAGGCAAGAAGAAGGAAGACTCCGAGGATGATCTCGTCGCCGCGGCCGACAAGAAGACACCCCGAGGCCCCCCGGGGCCCGGGCGTTCGACGATATGCTCAAGAAGCCATGCCCCTTCCACAAGTTCCCCGTCAAGCACACCATGGGGGAGTGTGACTTGGCCTGCCGATTCTACCAGAAGCTACCCCCGCCCGAGGACAAGAAGAAGAAGGAGAAGGAGGATGAAGACAAGGATGACGGGTTCCCGAAGGTCCACGATGTCTTCATGATCATCGGAGGCCTCCCGGCGAACCTTTCTCCGCGTCAGATCAAGCGCGAGCGCCGAGAAGTATTCTCGGTGCGCCCCGCCACGCCGCAGTACCTGCCGTGGTCGGCCGAGGCCATCACCTATGGCCTCGACGACCACCCGCTCTACGTGCCAAACCCCGGGAGATACCCCCTTGTGGTGGATCCCATCGTCGGCAACGTTCGGCTCACGAAGATGCTGATGGATGGTGGCAGCGCCCTCAACATCCTCTACTCCGACACCCTTAGCCTATTGGGGATGGAGCGCCCGCACCTCCGACCCTCCAACTCTCCCTTTCAGGGCATCGTGCCAGGCAAGCGAGCCTGGCCCCTCGGGCAGATCGATCTCCCCGTCGTCTTCAGGACGCCATCAAACTACCGCAAGGAGGTCATCACCTTCGACGTGGTTGACTTCCGAGGAACCTACCACGGCATACGCGGACGTCCCGCGTACGCAAAGTTCATGGCGGTCCCGAACTACTCGTACCTCCTCCTCAAGATGCCAGGCCCCAACGGCGTCATCACCGTTGGCTCCTTCTACGAGCACGCATTCAACTGCGACGTGGAGGCCATCGAGCATGCCGAGGCCATGGCCATCTCCGAGGCTCTCGACTCCAAGCGTCACGCCGGCACCTTCGCGCCGTCCGATGGGGTAAGGGAGGTCCCACTCGACCCCTCCACCTCGTCCGGCAAGACGGTGAAGATCTGTGACTCCCTTGACCCTAAATAGGAAGCCGTGCTCGTCGACTTTCTCCGCGCGAACATCGACATCTTCGCGTGGAGTCCCTCGGACATGCCAGGCATTCCGAGGGATGTCGCCGAGCACTCCCTTGATATCCGGGCCGGGTCCAGACCGGTGAAGCAACGACTGCGCCGATTCGATGAGGAGAAGCGCAGGGCCATCGGCGAGGAGGTGAACAAGCTTTTGGCGGCCGGATTCATCAAGGAGGTGTTCCACCCTGAGTGGTTATCTAATCCTGTACTGGTTAGAAAAAAGAGTGGAAAATGGAGGATGTGTGTAGACTATACTAGTTTAAATAAGGCATGTCCGAAAGTCCCTTTTCCCTTACCGCGTATCGATCAGATAGTCGACTCCACCTCGGGGTGTGAGCTCTTATCCTTCCTTGATGCTTACTCCGGCTACCACCAAATAAAGATGAAGGAGTCCGACCAGCTCGTGACGTCCTTCATCACCCCGTTCGGCATGTACTGCTACGTGACGATGTTCTTCGGGCTTAGGAACGCAGGGGCCACGTACCAACGATGCATGCTGGGCGTCTTCGGCGACCACATCGGCGAAACCGTAGAGGCCTATGTCGGCGACATCGTGGTCAAGACTAAGAAGG
This sequence comes from Chrysopogon serrulatus, assembly GCA_015844335.1. NCBI lineage: Eukaryota > Viridiplantae > Streptophyta > Magnoliopsida > Poales > Poaceae > Chrysopogon > Chrysopogon serrulatus. The sequence continues at coordinate 95,673 of JADLZL010002037.1, forward strand.
CTGACGACCTCATCTCTGACCTCAAGATCGCTTTCCAGTGTGTTAAGGCCAAAAGCGTCAAGCTCAACCCCGAGAAGTGCGTCTTCGGGGTCCCCCGAGGCATGCTCCTCGGGTTCATTGTCTCCAAACACAGCATCGAGCCCAACGCGGAGAAGGTGACTGCGGTGACGAGCATGGGGGCGATCAAGGACTGAAGGGCGCATGCCGAGTCATGGGGCGGTCTGGCGGCCCTCGGCCGCTTCATCTCATGGCTCGGCGAGAAGGGCCTACCCCTGTATCGCCTCCTGAGAAAGTCCGAGCACTTCTTCTAGACCACCGAGGCCCAGGAGGCCCTCGACAAGCTTAAGGCCGCCCTCACCATGCCCCGATCCTCATCCCCGGTCCGCAGGCCACCCACTTCATCGGCGAGGTGTTGTCCGAGACCAAGATCCGCTACCCGCAGATCCGAAAGCTGCTCTATGCGGTGGTCCCGACTACAAGAAGCTCCGCACTACTACTGACGCCCACCCCTAACGGTGGTCTCCTCCTTCCCGTTGGGAGAGATTCTCCAGAATCGGGAGGTCTCGAGGCGGGTCGTCAAGTGGTCCGTCCGAGCTCATGGGAGAGACCCTCTCCTATGCGCCGAGGAATGCCATCAAATCCCAAGTCTTGGCCGACTTCCTGAGTGGGACCGACACTCGCCTACCGCCACCCCA